>CM035836.1:100462144-100617951 GCA_020510985.1 Pholidichthys leucotaenia | reverse complement strand
TTTTTGTGATTGTTTTTTTACATGCAATCAACAAGATTTTAACTAGATATCTGTCCTCCGCCTGTATAACATTGTCTCTTTTAAGATCACATAGGTACATCAGGTTACAGTTCATTGGTATATTATATCCTAATATCCTCTGTATTGTCACATGTATAGATTTCCAGAATGATGAGATTTTGCAGCATTTCCAAAACATATGCGAGTGGTCTGCATTTGAGCCCCACATCCCCTCCAGCATAAAGATTGGGTATTTGTATACTTTCCTTGAATCTGTGGTGTAATGAAAAAGCGAATCAGGTTTTTCCATCCAAATTCCCTCCATGTTCTTGAATTTGTTGATGTGTGTTGTGTTTTCCATATTTCCTGCCAGCTTTCTTCTGTTATGTTTAAATTGAGCTCTTTCTCCCATTTCTCCTTTATATAGTTACTTGAATGATTGTTTGCCATAAGTTTCTGATATAGCTTTGAAATAATTCTTGTTTTATTTCCTGTATATGAGCTTAAAATGAATTGTATAATCTCGCTCACATCCGTTTGGAGGTTATGCCTAATCTTCTTCATATAATAGTCTCTCATCTGCAGATATCTGAAGAATTCCGATCTTTCTAGTTTAAATTTTCTCCTGATGTTTACAAAGCTCCCGAGATCTTTTTTTCCGATATTGCCCCATGCTGTGATTCCCTTGTTCACCAGATTTTTGTATCCCCTATCTTGTTTTGCCGGTTCAAACTGACTGTCAAATGCTACCCATTTCAATAGTTTTATGTCTTCCTTTATATTATACTTTTGTACTATTTTATACCACAGTTCTAAAGTAAATTTAGTGATTGGGTCTATTTGTTTGATTTGCTTATATGCATCTTTATCTCCTATTATGCTTTGTACTGGGAGTCCCTCAATTTCCTTTTCCATTTCTTTCCATTTTGCCTCATATCCCTCGTCGCACCAACATATGATATATCTTATTTGTGCTGAGTAGTAATATTCCTTTAGACTCGGTAGGCCCATGCCTCCTTTCTCTTTTGGTAATTGGAGAGTTTTATATTTCACTCTTGGTTTTTTACCTCCCCAAACAAATCTCGATATCATCCTGTCCCACTTTGAGAATTGGGCATCTGGAATCTCTGTTGGTAGAGCCTGGAAGAGGTAAAGTAATCTAGGTTGTATGCTGATTTTGACTGTCTCAATTTTTGAATTCAGATCCATATTTAAGATTGACCATCTATCAATATCTTTTTTTATTTCTTGTTCCAACCTATCATAGTTTGCTTTATAGATTTTGCTTAGATCTTTAGGTATGTTCACTCCAAGGTATTTTATTTCTTTTTGTTTCCAGTTTAGTTTGATCTTATCAGTTATCTGGTTTAGAGGGTTATAGTGGAATGTCAGTATTTGTGTTTTTGTTATGTTTATCTTGTATCCTGATAATTTTCCAAAATTTTCTATCAAGTTCATCATTTCCATTATTGATTCATCTGGTTGTTCAAGGTAAACTATAATATCATCTGCAAATAGCCCAATCTTGTGTTCTGCCCCCTTTATTGTTACACCTTTTAATTTCTTATTTTGTCGTATCGCTTGAGCCAGTGGCTCTATGAACAGAGCAAACAAGGTGGGCGATAAGCAGCATCCCTGCCTAGTTGATCTTTGTATATTTACTTTGTCTGTTAAGCTACCGTTTATCTTGATTCTTGCCACAGGTTCTTGATACAGCGTCCTTATGCATTGTACTGATTTTTCGTTAAATCCAAAGCATTCCAGCACACTATATAGGAATTTCCAGTTAACCCTGTCAAATGCTTTTTCTGCGTCTAAACTCATTATTACTGCGCTTTTCTTTTCTTTATGTATTTGATTAATTATATGTATTGTTCTCCTGATATTGTCATGTGTTTGGCGTCCCTCTATGAAACCAGTTTGATCATCTTCTATCAATTCCGTCAAGAATGTCTTTATTCGTTTACATATAATTGTTGTATATATTTTATAATCTACATTTAATAAAGAGATTGGTCTATAGTTTCCGCATTGTTCTTTATCTTTCCCTGGTTTTAAAATAACTGAAATGATTGCTTCGTTCCATGATGGAGGTATTTTGTTGTTGTTCAGCGTCCAATTAAATGACTTTAGGAGTTGTGGCGTGAGTTCTTCTATAAACAGTTTATAAAACTCAGATGGGTATCCATCACTACCTGGTGATTTACCGTTTTTAAGTGACTTAATCACATCTCTAATCTCTTGTGTTGTTATTTCTGCTGTTAGCTTTCCATTTTGCTGATTTCCTATTGATGGCAAGTCCAATGTGTATAGAAATTTTTTAATATCTTTAGTATTTGTTTCTTCAGGTTGCGAGTATAGTTCTTGGTAGAAATTATGGAATATTTCTTCGATGTTTTCTGGGTTAACTGTGGTTTTATTTGTGGTGGGGTCTTTAATCTTATATACATTATTCATTGTTTGTTGTTTTCTTAACCGTTTTGCCAGCAGTTTTGTGGCTTTTGGTCCCGTTTCATAATATTTTTGCTTTAGATATCTATTTTTCCTTTCAATTTCATCCATTTGTGTTTCTTTTATCTTTATTTTTTCTTCTTTAATTTCTTGATATATTTTTGGGTCATTTGTGCTTTGATGTTTATGTTCTAATTCCCTCAGTCTCTCACATCTTTGTTCATATGCTTCCAGTTTAGTCTTATTTGCTTTTCCTGTTTCAACAATTAATTTACCTCTTAACACGGCTTTTAGTGCATCCCATAGTATTGTTGGGTCTACTTCTTCATTGTCATTCTCTTGGATATATTCATTTATGTTTACTTTTATTCTTTCTTTCATTTTATCATCATTTAACAGTCCTACATTAAGTTTCCATGTTGTTTGTCGTTTTCTATTGTTTAAATTTATTTCCATGTATATAGGATTATGATCTGATATTTCTGCCCCTCCAATCCAACAATTTCTCACCCTGTGTCTGTCACCTTCATTCATAAGGAAGTAATCTATTCTAGAGTGCACTTTATGGACTGCTGAATAATGTGTATAGTCTTTTTCGAGTGGGTGCAGGTCCCTCCATATGTCTACCATACCCATTTCTGCCAGTGAGGTTCTTATGAATTTTGTTACATGTTTTTTTGTCTTCTTAACACTTGTTGTGTCAACTTCATGATCCATGACAGCATTTAAGTCTCCTCCACAAATTAGGACTCCTTCACTGTGTGTTGCTATGAGATCAAACAGATGTTGAAAAAAACCCTTGTCACTTTCTGGTGGGGCATAGATGTTCACTAACGTGATCTGCATTCCATCTATGCTACCCTTTATTATTACATACCTGCCTTCTTTATCCTGGATTTCCTGTTCACATTCAAATTGTATTTTATTTGAGATTAGTATCATAACCCCCCTTTTAGTTCCTCCCTTAAATGAACTGTAGTAGGAGTTCTTATAGCCAAATCTCTTTAGTTTCACATGTTCTGTCTTGCTCAAATGTGTCTCTTGCATAAATATAATTTCGGCTTTTTCTTTCTTGAATTTTCTTATTATTCTTTCCCTTTTAACAGGTGAGTTCAGACCATTCACGTTTAGTGTTATTATCTTAAGATTTTTACCCATAATCATGTTTTTCCATTTTTTTAACCTGTGCTCCTAGCCCCTTTAACAACAAAAATAACACATATTTATATAAAAACACATTAAAAAATCTCGACCTCCGTACTTTGGGCCTTTCTTCTGCCCACTGGTCCCTGTTGGTGGGTGGAGGGATTGTCCTCACCGAGTGTAGGGCCCTCCCTAGACCTGTATTTACTCTCCAAGTAATAGTCATTAGTCTAGAAATGTCCAACAAATATCACTTAAACCTCTCCTAGCCGTCTGTTTCTCTTTTACCTTGTCTTCTTGGCCTTCATTTCTTCTGTGTCTTTCTTAATCTTTGTTATAATCTAGGCTTTCAGTTGAAAGCCTTGTAGTCTTTCCTGGGCCCGCTGCGCCACGTCTCCCCCCGTCTTTTGCCGCTCACTCGCCTCCACTCCGGCTGTCGTGATGCGTTCAGGGCCTCCGCTGCTCCTACCGTTTCCTCCGGCACGTACACCTCAAGGCCCCGCTCCATCATGTCCTGCGCTGCCTCTCTGGCTGTGTTGTAGGTTCTTACGCCATTCTCCCAATGAATCCTCATCTTCGTTAGCGGCGTTTGGAATCTAATTTTTTTTTCTTTCAGCGTTTTTTTAATGTTGGCATATTTCTTCCGCTGCTGCACAATTTCTGCCGGGTAGTCATGATCAAAGAATATCTGCTTGTCGCCGATTCGTATCTTTTTTTTCCACGCTCGTGTCAGGATTCTTTCCTTTACATCATATTTCAGAAAGTTTACCACAACTGACCTGGGTGTAGAGCGTGGGTTCGGGTTCTGTGCCGAGGCTCTGTGCGCTCGTTGAATCTGCAGATCCGCTTCACCGGGCAGTTCCAGCTCTTTTTTTAAGAACTGATCCATGAATTTCGTCATCGAGTTGCCTTCAATGCCCTCCGGGATCCCGAAGATGCGTATATTGCCCCGTCTGGACCTGCTCTCCAAGTCGGTTACTTTCTCCTGCATCCTCTGCATTTGTGCCGTCAGGGTCTGCAGCTGTTCGCTTGCCTCGCTATTCCAATCTTCCAGCTCTGATATTCGGGCCTGCGCTTCTGTCATACACGCCCGCTGGGAGCGCAGCTCCTCCATGTTTTCTGCTAGCTTGCGCTCCATTTCTCTTCGGAGGCCCATAATTTCCTCCTTAATCTCTTTTTTCAGCTCCTCCTTAAGAGCCGCTAAATCCTGTTGTAGCTGCCGTTTGAAGTCTCTCAACTCTTTACCCAAACTGGCGATGCCAGTGTTCATGGTATCGAGTGTGTCCTCCATTTTGTCTGCTGCGGTCACCTCGTTTTTTTGAGCCCCGTGTTCAGCGGTTTCTCCTGCGTTGTTGAAGAGGAATTCTTTAATTTTACTCTGCTTTTGTCCTTGTGCCCGACTCCTTCGTGTTTTCATCCCTTAGTTTATTGATCCGCTTATGTCGAGTTGGCCATTTACCGATGATTTTTAATCCGGCTAGGGAGAGCTCTCTGTTTAAGCGTTATGTCTCTCCGCCATCTTCCCGGAAGTCCTCGCAAAAGAAGTTTTAAGCAGTATTATTTGCTGGATTAAGAAAATAAAGGCCGAGAGTGACAGAAACGCGAAGAAAATCGTCCTGTCTCTCGCCAGTTTAACCTTCCGGTGATTATTCCAAAAGGATTAATTAAACTGGCCAGTTCTGTAATTACCCAAGCATGGTGACGTCAGATTAAGCTGGACGCAGTTTGATCTGGTCACTGAATAAACCGTTGGGGAAGTAGTACTAAGACTATACCCGGATTTAAAGGGGTAACATTATTTGTGCTAGTTGGAGATTAAACTCCCATTTTTAAAAAGCAAGGCGTGGCGTTGTCAATAAGACTCGCGCCCTCATCACATGTCACATGAACACGCACAGTCGCGCGCGTGACCGAAATGCGTGCACGAAAAACTGCGCATGAGCAGAGTAAGCGTGCAGACGCCATTTAGAGGGAGTCACCCTAGCCGCCATTTTGAGTGAGACTGGTAGACCCGCCCAGAGCGACGTCACCAGTGTCTCTTCCTCCTGGGAGGGCAGAGATAACTGCCTCCATCTTGTAGTCAACTATAGGAGTTGCATTTCTTGCATGAATGCACACTCGGATTAAAGCAGAGCGACTCTATTAAGCTGATTTATAATCAAACAGAACTTCCAAATTAACTTTAAATCAATCCGAATTATCCGGAACAACCTAAATTTAAACCCAAATCAAAGTTTTATCCCAAGAACAAAAAGGAAAAAGAAACTTCTGGGTTTGAAGTTTGTTCTCATTGGTGGAAGAGCTTTTGACTGCATATATACACAGTGAAAGAACATAGGAGCATAGACTTTATATTTACGCACGTATGTTAACCACATATTTTAATCTTTTTAGTTTAAAGCATATATTTACACATCTTAAGCTAAAAGTCTGCAGACTTTTGAAGCTATATATGTGTTTTGTTTTTAAATATCACTTTGTGAGATTTCTTTCACAGGAAGCCATTCAACTTAGGGACTCAAATAAATGACAATGTGTGGCGGATGATATAAAGGTACCCAGGTGTGGAGGCACGGAATAAGTGCAGGCATGGAATACTGAAGTTTAAAAGGGTGTTTTATTCATCCACCATCACGGGACTCACTCCAGCGCTGTGTGTAAGTGCGCTGGAGCGAGCCCTCAGTCTCTAGTCAGCAAACAGGCAATGCGTGTAGTCAAAACAGCAGCAGTAAGAGAGAGAGTGAGCAAGTGATATTCAGTCACTTATATACCCAGCTAGACAATGCATGCATGGCACATTAGCATCACAGTACGGCAGGAATGCATGGGACATTTGCATGAGAGTCACACATATCAATAGCAGGATTACTGGCAGGAAGGAGAGGCTGCCATTTGATATCAGTCTATACATCTCACTGTTATGCTAATTGCTCCAGCTGAGCGCTCTGCTTGTCCGTAGGCTGTGGGGGTCACCCACAAATGTTCATTTAGACTCAAGTTAATGTTAATCCTGTGCATGTTGGTAAAGTTTAGTGATTTACTAAATATTTAACCAAAATTTTCCAAAATTAGGAAACCACATCCAGCAATTAACACTTGAAAGCTTTAGCTTATTTACAGTCAGTGTGTTGTTTTGATTCATGTTTCCTCCCCAGGAGAAGGAAAACATTTAACAAACTTACTATTTCTCACCAAGATTTGAAATAAGTCAAAAGGTGGAAACTTTAAATGTCTGTAAAACATTTTTTTTTTCTCTTCTCTTTTTAAATAATCGTTAACTTTAATCCTAAGAAAGCCTTAGTGACAAAACGCAAAGACAGTTCATTTGTTTCCTAATTTGTAAATATTAAAACATTTAAAGCCTTTAAATGAAGATAAGCTTTAACAAGTAGAACAAAGCCAATTCTAACTTTAAAACAAAGTGAAGACTTGTACTGTAACCCTAAAGCCTTAAAGCATTTAACCTTTTCTATTTTTGTTGCTTTCTTTTGTAAATAAAATCATTACTTTCAAGTGAGATTCAACAAAAAATCACAACCTAGTTGAGGACTTTCAAAACTACACTTTGATAACTGAACTGAAAGAAGTCAATCCACACAAAAGTTTTGTTGTTGTTGTTTCTGCCTTGTGAAATACAAATCAAAATACAGTGTCAACAGATAAATTAACACGTATTCCACATTTCTAAAGAATTCCAAAATATTTGCTTTCCTTCTTACAAGCCTGGAAGTTGAAACAAACTCCAAAAGGAAGCTTGTAATTATCCTCACTACAAAACAACACTCAAGGTTAACTCTTGAATCACAACTTTAGCTATAATCAACAAATTGATTTCAAGCTAAGCGTTACACAAACGGTCAAACATGTTGAGTCCACTTGACGAATTAAATGACCTTCAAGTAACATTGGAAGAGTTGGCTTCCGACCTTATACCCGGTTTCTCCAAACAAGTTCAGGATACTCCACCAAAAGATTTGAAGCAAATCACAAAAAAACTTTTGGATGAATACGAAACTAACCCACTGAAAGCAAAGGAAATCCCCGGTGTGTTAGGAAAGTTTGCACTAGCATTAGTTGCAAGGATAAAACGAGCTGAAACCCAAGTACTCTACACTGAAAAGGAACTGGTGAAACAACAAACAACCATCCTTTCTCTTCAGGAAGAGAAAAAATCTCTTGTGAAAAAGCAGGAACAAGCTCGCATAGAGAAAGAAGACACCCAAGCTATGTTTGATCAGACGTTGCTAAATCTGGAACAAGCAGAGGAAGAAAAGCAATGACTAGAAGACGATAATACCTCACTTCAGCAAGAAAATGAGGAATTGAAAACCGCCCTGCTTCACAAAGAGAATCAACTCAAAGAAGTTGAAGGTCAATTGGACGAAACAAACTCCGATTATGGGAAATGTAAACTGCTCCTACGAGAAGCACAACAAGGTCTTCAGGACGTCAAAGAAGAGCTGGAAGACCACCAGAAACAAAGGGATCTGAGACCAGAAGCCATGAACAGGCCGGTTCCCTCGACAAAGGGGGGCATCCCCTGATGGGATGGGGACTCCCCCAGCTCACACTCATCTGACCCGTTCAGACCCGAACGGCAATGCGAAAGACATTTGCAAATTCCATCGGATGGAGATCTCAATAAGATCGCTCGCCACGTCACGAAATTTGACCCCTCAACCAGTGGGTCACCTGATACCAGGGCTTATTTGCAAGACATTGACTACTACTTGCGTAAATACCCTGATGCTACAATTGACGATCGCATTTATTTGATTAAGTTGACATCCAACAGGTCGGTATCAAAATTTATAGATCGGCAACCATTTGACATCAAGATGAACCACCGGAAACTCTATGAAGCCATCGAAAAGGAGCTCTCCGACGACTGCTTACAGTCGGGGCTAGCAACAGCCCTAGCTGTGAAACAGGGTCGCTTAGAGCCCCCACAGGCATACTACCAGCGACTCCTGCGTGCATATTTCAGATCTCAAAACACGCCTGAGATGGAAGAAGACCACAATTTCAAGGCTCTTTTCATTCAGAATCTCCATCCCACGATTGGACACCACCTTGGAGTCATGGCTAACCCAAAGACAAACTCGATAAACCAGCTAAGAGAGTTCACACATTATGCATTCCAGAAACAGCGACGAAGCAATCAGAAGCATACCGAGTCTACCGCGGTGTTAGCTATCAACACCGCATCAGACACCCTGGACCTAGAGGGCGCCCCAAGGCCAGCCCCTGTTCCAGCACCTCGGTCACAAATAAAACCACGACAGTCCTCTAGTCAAGATAAGTCGAGTCATGACCCAGAAAAATTTTTGACACCAAGTTCCAAGCCAACATCACCAAAACCTGACTACCGTCGGAGGCTAAGCCCACCAGGTAAGTCACGAGAATACGATACGGATACCCGGGATGACAGATATCGATTTTGAGACTCGCATAACCGCGGGAGGTGGTCACCTCCCTCGTACTGCCGGTAAAACTTCGACAGGGAAGCAAGACCTCCCCCTGGAAAGTTTAACTCCAAACCCTGGGAGAAGAAAGAAAAGCCCATTTTCAGCCGAGAAGACCTGGAAACTCTCCAACGTATACTTGACGAACTGAAGAGAAAAAAAGAGGCGAAAGAGGACAAGAAGCCAGATATCCTAGCCATAAATATTGTGACCACCCCAAACGACCCTTTGGGTTTGCCACAAATCAACCCTGAGGAATCTCCTGCTACAAAGGGGAAGGATACCGAAGACACACCCGAGCATCCTCCACCCAAAACTCAGGAGGAGCTCCAAAATGCAACTCCACCCAGTGCCATTTTGGTAGTTCAGCTACCTGGAAAACCTCACTTGCCCGAAACCGGCGACTCTTTAATCTGCATTTAACCACCGGTCCAAGAATTTCTGTGTGATTTGACCGAGAGGGGTGTTGCACGAAAATTTTTCCTGTCATTGACCCTGGAAGATGTGATGACGCATGAAGCCCTACTGGATACCGCAGCGGACATCACACTAATGTCGCGTGACCTTTTTGAACACCTACGTGTCGCTGCTAACCTTGCGCACAAAGACTTGAAACTAAGACCTTCCTCCTTAGCTATCCAACCTTATGCACTCTCAAACACGACTGTGTCACACGTCATTGATAAAAATCTCCACTGGGCCCATGACCTTGATCCATCCGGTCTATGTGTCCAATCTCAACTCAATTCCATTGCTGATAGGCAAGGATCTACTTAATCGCTTTGAGCCTCTGATAGACTTCAAGAATCTCAAGGTATGGGCTCAAGTTCGACAATCTCTTCCAACCACTCTACCTGAAGCAACCGGATCACAGTGCTACACTCTTGACACCTTGGATGTTCCAGGAGTCAACCCACTCGCACTGCTGACCCAACAAAGTTTGACGGAAGGTGACCTTGTGGACCGGGATTAAACAGGCACCCCTTTTCAGGTCACCACATCTGACAACCCAACCTTAAATGAACACAGCTCATTCCTTTGCACCCTAAAACCAGGGGCAGCCAAGGAAGAGTACTGCCCCCAAGTGGTCAAAGGACTAGTTATCTAAAGCTCCCACGTAGAAGACGTGGTACTGGCTCTCTGGGCTGATAAATCCGCAATCAGCCAGACACTTTTTGACTCTCTACACGAGAAATACCCTGACCTTATGGTCACTAACAAGTCTTTTCGTCTCCCTGCTGGGACCAAATCAAACAAAACATTGGTCGTCACAAGTATCTGCGCCCTCGACCTTCAGTGGAACCACAGACTGCTAACGCATCCCTTCTTGGTCGTTCCCGACCTGCCACATGCAGTCTACATCGGCAGTGATCTTCTTGTGAGACTCGGAACCCAGGTTGATACCATAAACAATGTCTTATGGTCTCTCACCCCAGTTCGAGACACTCACTCTAAACCAGATCTTGACACTCTAAAGTCAGGCCAGACCATCCCTGAGGCCTGCCAGGTACTGAACACTCAACATTGTCTCATACCTGCTAATGTCACGTGCTACCCGGTCCAACTATGCATTCAGACCAGACAGAAACTTATGCATCCACAAGCATTTTTCCAACCGGCTCCTTTGCTTGACGATCTAGGCTTAACTCTGGAGGCAATGCCCCTTCTAAGCCTAGACTACAGAACCACCACGTTACCAGTAAACAACCCCACGGCAGAGACCATCATCCTGCCCAAGGCCACGCCTCTCGACTGGCTCATCACCACAGATTTCCACGATTTTGAACTGACTGTTCCTGTGCTAGGCGGCCTCCCTTATTCTCTTTGGGCTGACTCTCTTGAACCTACAGTCATTTACACTAAGCCTTCTAAAGCCATCGCTCTTGTGTCAATGCCAACCCCTGACAAAGAGTCAGTTGGACGAATCGACTTGACCAACAATGACCAAATGCTTGTCCAAGCCATTGAGCTCCTTCCATTGGAGTCTAATCAGCAGACCAATGACAATCCCAGTGATGCTCCACCGAAATCAGTCCTCACTATTGCTGAAGAGATTGCACAGGTGGTAGCTGATGCTGATGCCCTAACCTCTGATGAAGAACGTGAAAAACTTCACCAAGTTCTTCTTAAATACGAACAATCCTTCTCCAAAGACTCCTTGGACTGTGGACTAACCACAATCCACTCAGAGCACATTCCTACACCACCTGACGCTCCTCCCATCTACGTCAGGCAGTACAAGATTCCCTTGGCCTCGTACGGCCCAGTACAAGAAATAATCGATGACCTACTGGACCGTGGCATAATTAGGCCATGCAACATAACCTACTCGGCCCCCTTATGGCCTGTCCTAAAGCCCAATGGTAAGTGGAGACTCACCATTGATTATAGGAAATTGAACACCCAAGTTCCTCTCTCTAGGTGGCCTATGACTCAACTGGAGCAATAACTCCCTAGAGTCAAAGATGCCAAATACTTCTCAACACTGGACATTGCTTCTGGTTTTTGGACTATTCCTGTCCAAGCTGAAGACCAACACAAACTGGCCTTCACGTTCGCAAATCGCAAATACACATTCACCCGATGCCCTTTCGGTTATGCTAACTCTCCTGCAGAGTTCAACATTTTCTTGAACAAAGCATGTCCAGATGCCCGAGACAGAGGTAACCTCATCTATGTTGACGACATTCTCATTCGGAGTCCAACTCTGGACACCCACCTCACTGAAATCGACCATGTCCTTGGCCAGCTCATGCGAGCTGGAGCCAAAATTTCTCTCTCCAAATGCCAATGGTGCAAAACCAAAGTCAACTATGTTGGTCTCTTGGTAGGATCCAAAGGGGTCCTACCACAAACGGCACGAGTTCAAGGTGTGCTAAACATCAAAGCCCCTACCAACATCTCCGAACTCCGGAGCTTCCTAGGGGTATGTAATTACTCACGTCAGTTTATTGAGGATTATGTAGACTTGGCAAAACCCCTTACAGACCTCCTACGAAAGGACACCCCTTTCATTTGGTCTGAGGCTCAAGAACAGGCTATGCTAGCGTTGAAGCAAAAGTTGTGCACAGCACCATGTTTGGCCTATCCCAACTGCGACCAGCCATTCTTCCTACAAGTAGGGTTCTCTGCCAACTGCTTAAGTGCTGGATTATACCAAATCTACGACCACGACAAACGAGTTGTGGCCTACGCCAGCAAAACCCTCTCTGGTCCGGAACTGAAATACTCGGATTGCGAAAAAGCCCTTCTGGCCACTGTATGGGCAGTCAAACATTTCTCCAACTATGTGGGAGGCCAGAGAATCACAGTTGAGACTCACCACCAACCAGTGGTCTTCCTTAACAGTCAACGCATCAGAGAAGGCATTGTAACAAATGCCAGAATAGCCTCCTGGTTGATGGCTCTACAAAGCTTTGACTTGGAGGTCCGCTACGCACAAAAGTTGACAAGCCCTCTCAGCACAGACTTGGCTGCCTGCCAACAGTGCTCTGAGGACACTCCAGGACCATCCATTCATGCAGAGCCTCCTACAGTCACTGAAGACCCAAACCATCACTACTTTGACCAGAACATCTGTCAAGATATGGTCACCGCCTATGTTGATGGTTGTTCTTTTCACCATGAAACTCACACTCGTGCTGGTGTGGGTGTGGCATGGCTGAACAATCAGCCTTGTGAACCCCACAACTATCAACTGGGTTCCCAATCATCCCAATATGCGGAAATCGCAGGTGTGCTCATTACACTGCAACTTGCCGTAGACCATGGCATTCGCACATTGGTCATCTGCACTGACTCCAACTACGCACACCTCAATTTCACTTGTCATTTGGCACTCTGGAAGGCCAAAGGTTTTCTAACCTCCAACCGCAAACCAGTTAAACATCAAGACCTTTTCAAGGCATGTGATCACCTGGTCACCTCCAACAACCTCCAGGTGTACTGGAAAAAGGTCAGAGGTCACTCGCGCACACCAGGTCAGGATAAAGAATGGAATGACCTTGTGGACTCACTTGCAAAACAAGGAGCCATACAAGGCACGCCCTGGTCCTTTGATTCTGCTCAGGTGCCGACTTCACAGTCCCACCCACCCACCCCTACAGTCTGCGCAGTCACTAGGGCCCAGACTAACAGAGCCCAAGATACGACACAAACCACAGGTCCCCTTGCAGTTGACCCTGTTTTCACTGACGCTGACCTTATCTCTCTTCAAACCCTTGACCCTGCGATCCATAAAATGATACAATGTCTCTCGAATCCTGCACTTAATGCACCATCCGACTCGGATCTCGCTGACACTCCAGACTTGAAACCACTTTTTGCCGCACGATCGTCCTTGCAGCCGCGAAATGGCATTCTAGTTCATGTTTCCGATGAACACCCTGTGCCTGCGCTTGTGGTCCCTCGTAACCAGAGGGGGGTGATGATTGTTCATGCCCACGATCTCCCAGCTGCAGGACACAAAGGCGTCAAAACGACATACAACGCGCTCAAGCAAGTGACATATTGGCCATACATGCGAAAGGATGTAGCGGACTACATCAAGGGATGTCTCGTATGTTGCCAGTTTCAACCAACCTGGCATAACGTTCGGCTCAGGAGACGCACACACACAGGCTCAGAGTAGTTCAAATAGTTTATTGGCAACAGGGGTGAATGGATGTGTGTCTGCGAAATGTTAATGTGTTGGCGGCGGCGTCTGCTTCAGGCACAGAGGCAGGAGACCGTACAGCCGGCAACCCTATGGGAGAGAACACAGAGACACAGGGTGACGGCCACACACCAACACAGGAGGAGAATAGGCGAGGGAGAAGCTTACTTGCTAGGGACAGATGACTGGCACAACAAGGACGGAACCCGGGAGACAGCCACCTGCAGGGCTCGGTGCAGCAGCGAGGAACGACGAGGGGACGGGGTTGTCCACCGCCGAGGAATCCACCTGTGCACAGGGGAGCAGACTGGAAAAGATGAGGTAAGGATTTCTTACCACACAGCGTCGTGCTGAAGAGTAGGTTGCTTCACGTTGAAAGGGGATGAAGTCTGACGGCTTCAGGCCGAAGCTCAGGGCAAGGCGGCTTACATCCCTCGCCACTGATGATGAACAGGTGCGCGAGCAGGTGGCGCCGCTGATGAGCGGCGCGGCGTGACAGTACTCCCCCCTCTAGCAGCGCCTCCTGGCGATGGCTTCTCTGGGTGCGCTCGGTGGAAGTCAGCGATGAGCGATGGGTCCAACACGAACGACGAGGGTACCCACTGTCGATGCTCGGGCCCATAGCCCTCCCAGTCCACCAAGTACTGCAACCCACGACCCCGGCGCCGGGAGTCCAGGATGGAGGCGACGGACCAGGCCGGATGGCCACCAATCATCCGGGGTGCGGGTTGCGCAGCAGGAGGAGGGCAAAGGGGGTCGGAGACTGCCAGCTTCACCTTAGACACGTGGAAGGTGGGATGGATGCGGAGGGAGGGGGGAATAGCCACGCGCACAGCCACCGGGTTGATGATCCAGGTGATGGGTAGGGACCCATGAATCGCTGTGCCAGCTTCCTCCTCTTGCCTTTTAAAGTTACGTCCTGGGTTGACACGTAGACACGTTGCCCAACTCTGTACGCCGGGGCAGGTCTTCTGTGCCGGTCCGCCACAGTTCTGTTGCGCTCCGCTGTGCGTAAAAGCGCATTGCGCGTGGCAGCCCAGATGGAGCGGAACTGCCTGAGATGCGCCCTAACCGAGGGGACAGTTACCTCACTCTCCTGCACCGGGAACAGCGGGGGGTCGTAACACAGGGACGCCTTGAAGGGGGACATCCCTGTAGCAGAAGAGCAAGCGGTGTTGTGGGCGTATTCAACCCAGGCAAGATGGTTACTCCAGGACGTGGGTTTAGATGCTGTTTCACAGCGGAGCGCAGCCTCCAGCTCCTGATTGGTCCACTCACACTGCCCGTTGGATTGGGGGTGATGGCCGGAGGAGAGGCTCACCTTGGCTCCGATAGCGTTACAGAACGATCTCCAAACCTCAGAAGAAAATTGGGGCCCCCGGTCCGAGACCACGTCCACCGGAATCCCGTGCAGCCTTACCACGTGTTGGACGAGGAGATCCGCCGTCTCCAGGGCAGTTGGAAGACCTCGCAGGGGGACGAAGTGCACAGCCTTGGAGAAGCGGTCCATGATGGTCAGGATGGTGTCATAGGAATTGGAGGCTGGGAGTCCGGTGACGAAATCCAAAGCGATGTGTGACCAGGGCCTGCCACGGACGGGCAGGGGCTGGAGCAGACCCGCTGGGGGGGGCGTTTCCCGACTTGTTGGTGGCACAAATTGGACAAGCCCGGGCGTAGCGGGCTGCGTCCCTCCGCAGGCCCGGCCACCAAAAGGACCGCTGGAGGAGGTCTATCATCCGGGAGGAGCCAGGGTGACAGGTGAGCTTGGAGGTGTGCAGCCAGTGGATGACCTCTCCTCGAACCGCGGATGGCACGAACAGCCTCCCCTCCGGTCCGCCGCCAGGGTCCGGTTCCACTTCCTGCGCCTTCCGGATCTTGCTCTCTATGTCCCAGGAGATGGCTCCCACGACGCACGACCTGGGCAGGATGGTGTGGAGCGTCTCCTCTGACTCCTCGGGGGTGAACTGCCTAGAGAGGGCGTCAGGCAGGCCGTTCTTGGAGCCAGGCCTGAAGGTGATGGAAAACTGGAACCTGGCAAAGAACAAGGACCAGCGCGCCTGGCGGGCGTTCAGGTGCTTGGCAGATGGAAGATACTCCAAGTTCTTGTGGTCCGTAAGGACCACGAACGGCAGGTCCGCCCCCTCTAGCCAGTGGCGCCATTCTTGCAGCGCGAGCTTGATGGCCAGGAGCTCTCTGTCCCCCACATCGTAGTTCCTCTCCGCCGGGGACAGGCGCCGGGAGAAGAAGGCGCAGGGCCGTTTGGCGCCGTCGTCAGGCGACCGCTGAGATAGCACCGCCCCCACTCCTGTGTCCGAGGCGTCCACCTCCACGATGCACTGCAGCGCGGGGTCGACCTGGCGAAGGACCCGGGAGGAGGAGAACTCCGCCTTCAGCGCCTGGAAGGCAGCAGCGGCCTCTTCGGTCCACCGGAACGGGACCTTAGGGGACGTGAGACGGGTCAGTGGTCCGACGATGGAGCTGAAATTGGGGACAAAGCGGCGGTAGAAATTTGCAAATCCAACGAACTGTTGCACCTGCTTCCGTGATGCAGGTGTAGGCCATTCTACCACCGCCTTTACCTTCTCTGGGTCTGGGAGCACCTGGTCATGAGAGATGACAAAACCCAGGAAGGACGTCGTTCTGGCATAAAATTCACACTTTTCAGCCTTCACGTATAGCCGGTTCTCCAGCAGTCTTTGGAGGACCCGCCTCACATGGACCTGGTGCTCGTCCCTGGACTTGGAGAAGATGAGAATATCGTCCAGGTAGACGAACACGAAGAGGCCGATGAAGTCCCGGAGGACGTCATTAATGAGGCGCTGAAAGACGGCAGGAGCGTTGGTCAACCCGAACGGCATTACCAGGTATTCAAAGTGGCCGTTCGGGGTACGGAAGGCTGTCTTCCACTCATCTCCCTCCCGGATCCGGACGAGGTGGTATGCGCTGCGTAGATCCAGCTTGGTGAACCAGGTCGCCCCCTGGAGGGAGTGGAAGGCAGTGTCCATGAGGGGCAGGGTGTAACGGTCCTTCTCAGTGATGTCGTTGAGAGCCCGGTAGTCTATGCAAGGGCGGAGGGATCCGTCCTTTTTCCCAACGAAGAAGAACCCTGCCCCCACGGGTGATGACGATGGGCGAATAATCCCAGCGCTCAGTGATTCTTTTAGGTAGGCGTTCATCGTCTCCTTCTCCGGCGCTGACAGGCTGTAGAGCCGACCAGAAGGTAAGGGAGCCCCCTGGCGGAGGTTGATGGCGCAGTCATAGGGCCGATGAGGGGGGAGAGACATAGCTTTAGTCTTGCTAAACACCATACCCAGGTCGTGAAATTCCGGAGGCACCAGAGACAGGTCCGGGGGTGCAGCGTCCGTAGCAGGGGGAGAAGCGGACGGAGAGCAGGCAGCGGACTGAAGGCAGGTGCCCATGCAGAACGTGCTCCATGCCGATACCCCAGCTGACTTCCAATCCAGGACCGGGTTGTGGAGGCGTAGCCAGGGATACTAACTAACTACTAACTAACCTGCACTTATATAGCGCTTTTCTAGTCACAAAGACCACTCAAAGCGCCTTCATTAATACTAACCCTCTATTCTAAGGGCCTATAGGAAACAGATATCTAGGGACAATTTAGAACAGCCAATTAACCTAACATGCATGTTTTTGGCATGTGGGAGGAAACCGGAGAAATCCCGGAGTAAACCTACGCAACACGGGGAGAACATGCAAACTCCACACAGATCACTGTTGGTTGGGGGCTGGGATCGAACCCACGATCCCACGATCCCCACAATCCCCCGGCCAAGGGTAAACTGTGCTGCCGCAGTGCTAACCACTGCGCCACCGTGCAGCCCATACCCCAAGATGACGGGCGACACAGAATTGGGCAGGACGAGAAAGGTTATTTCCTCCCGGTGGTTTCCAGAGATGATCACCGGGACCGGGATGGTCTGGTGGGTGACTCTCCCAAGGGAAGCACGGGAGAGGTTGACCAGGGAGATGGGGTCCTTAAGCGCCTGGTAGCGGATGCCCAACCGGGTTGCCAGGCTTTGTGAAATGAAGCTGCCCTCTGCGCCCGAATCCACCAGTGCGTGGGTGAGGTGCCCAGTGGGGTTGTGGCAGAAACGGATGGGCAGCTTTAATTGAGTGAGGGGACTTAACCGATTGACGTCCGCGAGGCCCCTACAGTGACTCGCGGACCCCCCCGTTTGGCTTCTGTGGGCAAAGCTCTACCGTGTGTTGATTATCTCCGCAATACATGCAGAGATTCAACGCACGGCGACGTTGTCTCTCCGCCGGGGAGAGCTTTGTCCAACCCGTCACCATTGGCTCCGACTCCTCGGGGTGCGATGGTGGCGGCGTCACCAGGGGACGAGCTTGGGGCTGGCTCAACGAGGCTCCGCGAGGGCGAGAAGATGACGATTTCCGCCCCGAGGAGCGCACACGCAGCCTGTTATCCAAGCTGATGGCAAGGGAAGACAGCTCCGCTAGCGTCTCAGGGAGGTCCCACCCAGCCAGTTCATCCCTCAGATCGTCATTGAGGCTGCGGAGGAAAAGACCGCAGAGGGAGCGTTCCTCCCAGCCTACTTCCTCCGCTGCTACCCGGAAGTCGACCGCATAGTCCGCGGCCAACCGGCTTCCCTGCTGGAGAGCGAGAAGCCAGTCGACCTGGACGGTCTCGGTTCGAGAGTGGTCAAAGACCTCCAGGAAGCGCCTCACAAACTGGTCATAAGTGAGGGTGGCGTAACTGGGCCTCGCCATAACGGCGTAGGTCCAAGTCAACGCACGCCCCTCCAGGAGGTTCCCGATATAACCGATCCGGCTGTGATCCGAGGGAAAGTCTCCGGGCACGCGGTGGAATACGGACTCACACTGCATGATGAACCCCCGCGCTCCGCCGAGCTTTCCGCTAAAGCGGGCGGGGGTCGGAATGGGTGTGAGCCGCGCCGGTGCTACCGGAGCCTGCTGGATGGCCACTGGAGCGGCAGGAGCCACGCCACACTGATGAGCCGGGGGGAACGGCTGCTGGGGGTCCAGGCGGTCCAATCGGTTATTAATGAGGATCAATTGATTTAGGATCACCTGTTGCTGATAAGCTATTTGATCCACCCGAGCCTCGAGGTTGGTAAGCCGGTGTGCGAGCCCGCCGTCTGCCGAGCCGCTCTGCTGAAGCCGTACTGACATAACGTTCGGCTCAGGAGACGCACACACACAGGCTCAGAGTAGTTCAAATAGTTTATTGGCAACAGGGGTGAATGGATGTGTGTCTGCGAAATGTTAATGTGTTGGTGGTGGTGTCTGCTTCAGGCACAGAGGCAGGAGACCGTACAGCCGGCAACCCTATGGGAGAGAACACAGAGACACAGGGTGACGGGCACACACCAACACAGGAGGAGAATAGGCGAGGGAGAAGCTTACTTGCTAGGGACAGATGACTGGCACAACAAGGACGGAACCCGGGAGACAGCCACCTGCAGGGCTCGGTGCAGCAGCGAGGAACGACGAGGGAACGGGGTTGTCCGCCGCCGAGGAATCCACCTGTGCACAGGGGAGCAGACTGGAAAAGATGAGGTAAGGATTTCTTACCACACAGCGTCGTGCTGAAGAGTAGGTTGCTTCACGTTGAAGGGGGATGAAGTCTGACGGCTTCAGGCCGAAGCTCAGGGCGAGGCGGCTTATATCCCTCGCCGCTGATGATGAACAGGGGTGCGAGCAGGTGGCGCCGCTGATGAGCGGCGCGGCGTGACACAACCAACCCGATTCATCGAGCACCCCTACAGAAAAGAGGCATTTCATTCCCATGGTCTGGACCTCCAAACTGACTGGGTAGGCCCCCTTCCATGGTCAGCCAGAGGAAACAAATACTTCCTCACAGTCACATGTGCTTTCACCAAATGGGTCGAGTGCCTGCCTGCTCCTAATGACATGGCAGAAACCACGGCCTACTTGTTGATGAACCATGTATTCTCTAGATTTGGTCTACCAAGCCGAATCAACTCTGACCGCGGCACTCATTTCACCGCCGAAGTCATGCGACAACTGTGGGAAACCTTGGGAGTTAAAGCTAACTTCCATATTAGCCACCACCCACAATCCTCTGGACAGGTTGAAAGAACCCACCGAACTGTGATCAACATACCGAAGAAGTATGTTTCACCACACCAAAAAGACTGGGATGTAAAACTCCCGCTGGTCTTAATGGCCATCCGAGCCACACCCCATGAAGCTACGGGGGTGTCACCTTTTGAAATGATGACAGGCCGGCAAATGACTTTGCCCCTGCATTTACTCTACCAACCTGGAGAAGCCAGTGTTGCTACAGCTTACACTACTCACCAGTACATGACTGACCTGACCAAACATCTCCAACAGACTTTTGCCTTTGCCCAAAAACATTTGGACCGATCAGCTGAAGGACGCAAATTCTACTACGATCAGAAAGCCTCACATGACGAACTCCAAGTGGGAGACAAGGTTTTCTATTATGCTTTCATTTCTCAGACAGGACAGACAAACGCACGAGCAGGAAAACTCGCTTGGAAGTTCCTCCCCAGGTGGACAGGTCCACACACGATCACAGATAAACTCTGTCCGGTCGTTTACCAAATCAAAATAAGCAAAGGTCGCCAGGACCCCATCTCCAAATGGGTCCATCGTAATCAAATCAGAGCTTACAAAAACCCCATGGGACTCGTCGGTGACAACACTGTTCCATTAAGTTAGTAAACAAACCTAAAATCTTGTTTGCGCCCGATAGATAACTGTTAGCTGACTATCAGTCTCAGGCACGCTCGGTTGCATTCCTCTTCCCTCAATCAGGTAACTGCATTAAGCCTTCAAACAGGAAGGTTAACCCAAACTAACTGACTTCCTTAAACTCTAACTTTAAAAGACCCTGCAAAATTTCATTCGGTGTCATCAAGTTACTATTTCAAAATAGTACACACAAAACCTCCAATATCACTAACTTAAGTCAATAATCACAAAACCCTCTAAAGGTGATAAACACTAATAGCCTAGAGCTCAGTCTCTAACAAAGTTGTTATACCTCTAAGAATAACTTTCACCTACCGCTCAGGTACCTCAAGAAAAGGAAAACCGACAAGAAGCTCAAGATTAAAATGACTCACTTCTATTCGTTTGCCAGGACGATGGCCCTCCTGTTTTTCAGTTTAGCCCTCTACCTAGCACTCTCACCTACTTTCACCCAGTTAGAACTGGACAGAGCCCAGACAAGAAGTCAACAATCCTTAGGTTGATTCTCA
The DNA here is from genome assembly GCA_020510985.1 of Pholidichthys leucotaenia. NCBI lineage: Eukaryota > Metazoa > Chordata > Actinopteri > Cichliformes > Pholidichthyidae > Pholidichthys > Pholidichthys leucotaenia. Next base: position 100,596,982 of record CM035836.1, on the reverse strand, counting down.
ACTACAGCCTCATCATCAGGGCCCCTTGCTAGCCTTAGCACGTCTACTGTTAAATCAGTCAACACCGCTACACTGAAATGCCAGATAGTTGAACCACCAACTGTTACCAAAACTTTGCAAGATACTGAGTTGATTTTGAATGTTTGCTCCAAAGCCTCATTCAAACTCAACAAGGTCTTGGACTTGTCGCTCTTCATGTTAGCGGGTGACCATGCTCACCCACATCTAATGCCTGTGTTTCTTCGAAAGGTAGCTAGAAATATTAGATTTTCAGCTAACCCTTTGACAATGAGCCTGCCTTCACCGCTTCTTGCCCCTGTTTCAGATGTCACAAAGTTATTCCTCATTGCCACTCAAAGAACATCGATGACTTTCCATGTTCACTCAGTCTTCCAAAACAAAGGTCTCAAACACCCTCTGAGTAAGACCTCTGTGGAACCATGGTTTAGTCCAGCTAAACCAATTCAGTTTGAACCTCCTTGAATTACCTCAATATTGCTTAACCTAAACGTCTACCTCAAATAAGCAATAAATTTTTGTTTTGCATTCTTTGTTTTGATTTTTATTTTTCTTTATTTTTAGACTTTTTGAAGTTATATGCGTGCTTATATACAAACATATATTTTTATATATAGTTCTTGCACTCCATTTTAATTTTTGTGCCCATTTTGTGCCCATTTTTTTTTCCGGTTCCGGTTCCGCTGGACTGGTGGCGCCACACGAGTCGGCTGCCCGTTGCAACAGCCTTTTTTTTTGTCTTCCTTTTTCTTTCTACACTTTTCATTCTGTATATATATCACGGATGCACGGATCGCCCCGGGTCTCTCCCGGGTCGGCGGACGGAGCCACTGTTTGCAGCGGGAGACGTTGCAGCGGGGAGTTGCTGGTGCTAGCTAGCACTCGGCCGCCGCCCGGTGCTAATGGGAAACTCGATATACCGGGAGCTGTAGCAAAAACGATGCGGGTGCCGGGCTGGAGTTTAGGTGGCGTGCAAGAAATATAAGACAGAATAATAAAGAGCAATGGCAGAAACCAAGCAGACCGCCTGTAAAATCTACTGGAGGAAGAAGCCCCCCAGGAGACAGCTAGCCACCAGGGCTGCTCGGAGAGGCGCTCTGGCCACCGGCGGAGTGAAGAGGCCTCGCCGTTACAGGCCAGTGGCTCTGAGAGAGATCCGTCGCTACCAGAAATCCACGGAGCTGCTCATCCGTAAGCTGCCCGTCCAGCGCCTGGTGAGGGAGATCGCTGAGGACTTCAAGACCGTCCTGCGCTTCCTGAGCTTCGCCGTCATGGCTCTGCAGGAGACCAGTGAGGCCCACCTGGTGGGTCTCTTCTTCGCGAAGAGGGTCACCATCATGCCCAAAGACTTCCAGCTGGCCCGCCGCATCTGCGGAGAGAGAGAGCTTAGACTTTCTGCTGCACATTCACCAACCATAATGCTCTGCACTGTGTGTCTATATATATATATATATATATATATATATATATATATATATATATATATTTATAGTAATATGTACATATGTTTAAGATAAGATAAGATAAGATAAGCCTTTATTAGTCCCACAACGGGGAAATTCCAGGATTGCAACAGCACAGGGATAGCAACACTAAGAGCAACAATCAGAAGGCAAGAAAAAAAAAACAAACAAGCAAGCAAGAGCAGCTAATATACATATGTACATATTACTATAAAATATATATATACACACACACACACAGACACACAGTGCAGAGCATTGTAGCTGGATGGAATAAATATATGAATATATGAACACACAGTGCAGAGCATTGTAGCTAGATGGAATAAATATGTAAATATATAAACACCCACAGTACGGAGCATTGCAGCTAGGTGGAATAAATTTGCAAGTATATAAACACACACAGTGCGGAGCAATGTAGCTAGATGGAATAATATGTAGATATATAAAAACACAGTGCGGAGCATTGTAGCTAGATGGAATAAATATATAGATATATAAATATTAACACACCCAGTGCTGAGCATTGTAGCTAGATGGAATAAATATGTAAATATATAAACACACACAGTGCAGAGCATTGTTGCTAGGTGGGATGAAACAGCATAACCGTCTACTTAGTTATCCTACATGGTATGATTATGTGCCCATACATATTCTCACCCTCCATAGCTACCGGTATGTTCCTAGTTGTATGCCGGAGAGGACCATTGTGTAAGTCTATTGCATCTTTTGCATTCAAAAAAAACTATTAGTTTGTTACGTCTTTTTGCTATCTCTGCGAGCAGCCCTGCTTAGGTTGTACAGTCTGACAGCCGTTGGTAGGAAGGACCTACGAAACCTCTCGGATGTGCACCTGGGATGATGTAGTCTGCTGCTAAATGAGCTCCTCAGTGCATCCAGTATGTCCTGTATAGGGTGGAACTCGGACTCCAGCAGAGATGACAGTTTAGCCACCATCCTTCTCTCTCCTATCTCCTCCATCGGATCAAGGCGCTGCCCCAGGACAGAGCTAGCTTTCTTAATCAGTTTGTTCAGTCTCTTCCTATCGGCTGCAGTAATGCCACTGCCCCAGCAGACCACTCCAAAAGTGATGGCTGATGCCACCACCGTGTCGTAGAATGACTTCAGCAGCGCCCCTTGTACATCAAAAGACCTGAGTCTCCTCAGCAGGAACAGCCTGCGCTGTCCCTTCTTGTAGAGTGCGTCAGTATTGTGTGACCAGTCTAGTTTATTGTTCAGATGAATACCCAGGTACTTATAGGATGTCACCATCTCGATGTCTGTTCCCTGTATATTTACTGGTGCTGTGAGGGGCTGCCCATGCCTGCGGCAGTCCACCACCAGCTCCTTAGTTTTCCTCGCGTTGATCTGGAGGCAGTTCCGATGGCACCAGTCCACAAAGTCCTGGATAAGCCCTCTGTACTCAGCTTCATCTCCGTTGGAGATGAGACCAACGATCGCAGAGTCATCAGAGAACTTCTGTAGATGGCAATGTGTTGTGTTGTGTGAGAAGTCCGCAGTATAAAGAATGAACAGGAAGGGAGCCAGCACCGTTCCCTGGGGGGCCCCCGTGCTACTGATGATCGTGTCGGAAACACAGTCCCGGGTTCTCACAAACTGAGGCCGGTTCGTGAGGTAGTCCAGGATCCATGATGACAGGTGCTGGTCCACCCCTGCGCGCAGCAGCTTGTCCTTCAGGATCATCGGTTGGATGGTGTTGAAAGCACTGGAGAAGTCAAAGAACATGATCCTCACCATATTCCCGGGCTTCTCCAGGTGGGACAGAGAACGGTGAAGGAGGAAGATCACCACATCCTCCACCCCAATGCCATGCTGGTAGGCGAACTGGAGTGGATCCATCGCTGGTTCCACCAGGGGGCGGAGATGAGCAAGGAGCAGTCTCTCCAGGGTCTTCATCAAGTGGGACGTCAAGGCCACCGGTCTGTAGCTGTTCAGGTCTTTGGGGTGGGAAGTTTTTGGTACAGGTACCACACAAGATGTTTTCCACAGCTGTGGTACCCTCCCCAGTTTCAGGCTCATGTTGAAGATATACGTCACAATCCCACACAGCTGGTCTGCACAGGACTTGAGGAGCTTTGCGCTGATGCCGTCCGGTCCCGACGCCTTCCTCGCCTTGATCTTCCTCAGCTCCGTCCTCACCTGGGTCTGGGTCAGGGTCAGGATGGGGGGCTGTGTGTTGGGAGTGGGGGGGGGGTGTCGGTGGAGTGGGGAGTGGGCAGCAGGACTTGATTTCTTAGAGGCAGCAGTGGTTGTTGTGCAGACAGGGGGGAGGGCGGTTGGTCAAATCTATTGAAAAACAGATTCAGGTTGTTCGCCCACTCCCTGCCCCCCGTGGCCTGGGGGGAGGTATTCTGGAGCCCCGAGATGGTTTTGAGGTTTCTCCAGACCTCGCTGATGTCGCTCTGTTGCAGCTTGTCCTCCATCTTCTTCCTGAAGCTGCCCTTGCCTTCTCTGATCTTTCTCCTCAGCTCCCTCTGTACGGACTTCAGCATCTCCCTGTTCCCCGACCTGAAGATCCTCTTCTTCTCTCTCAGAAGTGTTTTTATCTCAGGGTTGATCCAGGGTTTGTTGTTTGAGTGACGCCGTATGGTCTTGGTGGGAACGGATTTGTCCACACAGAAGCTGAGGTAGCCCGTGAAGGTGTGAATGAGGCCATCGATGTCCTCACCATGTGGATCGCAGAGCTGCTTCCAGGCAGTGGCTTCAAAACAGTCCTTTAGAGTGTCCATTGTCTCCTCAGACCATAACTCCACAGTGTGCATGGCCGGAGGTTGTCTGTGCACTAGGGGTTTGTACACCGGCCGGAGATGAACCAAGTTGTGATCCGATCTCCCAAGTGGGGGGAGTTGTGATGAGGTGTACGCCTCCTTAGTGTTTGCGTAGAATAAATCCAGTGTTTTATTGTCTCTAGTGTGGCATGTGACATACTGGGTGAAAGTGGGCAGAATGGGAGACAGTGAAACGTGGTTGAAATCGCCTGAGATGAGGAGAAGAGCATCTGGGTGTTCTGTCTGCAGCCTGCTGGTTACTGAATGGATGACGTCACGCGCTGTCCCAGCGTTCGCCGTCGGATTTGCATAAACAACAATGCAGATCACGTGTGAGTGTTCTCTCGGGAGATATGTAGGCCTCATGCTAACAGCTAGCAACTCAATGTCTTTGCTGCAGTGTCGTTGTTTAACAGTGATATGTCCCGGTCTGCACCAGTTGTTGTTAACATACATTATCACTCCACCGCCCCTTGCTTTGCCACTCTCTGGTGTTCGGTCAGCTCGTATCATGTGAAAACCCTCCAGCTCAATGTTAGCATCTGCTGCTAGTTCAGTTAGCCACGTCTCAGTAAACAAAAGGAGAGAGCACTCCCGGTAAGTGCTATCATAACGGGAGATAGCCGCTAGCTCATCTAACTTTCCCAGTATCGACCGTACATTTCCCATGACAACAGATGGAAGGGAGGGTCTGTACCTTATATTTTTTGTCCTCCGCCTTACTCCAGCCCGGCAGCCGCGACGCTTTCGCCTCAATTCTCTCGGTATGTCGAGTTTTTCCAGTGGGACCGGGTGGCGGTTAAATGCTAGCAGCTCTTCCCTGTTGTATCGTATCCTGCTATAAACAGTGGCTCCGTCCACCGGCTCAGGAGACATTTGGGACGATCTGTGTGTCCGTGATATAAGTGGGGTGAAAAAAAAAAGTGATCAAAAGAGAGAGGAAGGGAAAAAAAACTCGGAATCGAGCCGCTGTTGCAAAAGGCAGCCTACTGGTGTGGCGCCGAGAGATACATCTTGCATTCTGATTGTTGCTCTGAGTGTTGCTATCCCTGTGCTGTTGCAATCCTGGAATTTCCCCATTGTGGGACTAATAAAGGCTTATCTTATCGTATCTTATTCAAACTATTTTTGAACAATTATGATAGCTATTTCATCGTAAACCAAAACTCCTACCTCAGGTATGTAAGAATACACACTTTGTATCTTCTTATTTTTGTAACTAGAATTTTTGAGTCATTTCAAGACATATGCCTAAGCTTACTACTCCCAAGTCAATTTTATAATCTACATTTGTTCCTATTCAAATTATTTTTGGAAATTCATGGAAGTCCTTCCAGTAAACCAAAGTCAAAGATCTGTACTTAGTAATAGATACTGTTTGCATGCTAGTGTGTATGGACATCACAAAAACCTTTTAACCCAGTATTTAGGTCAAGTGTTGCCAAGGAGACGAAGCTGCCATGGGTGTGTACCAACGCTGACCGATGCTCACCATTGCTACAAAGGGGGGATCTGTAGCATCATCGTCTCCTCAAACCAAGACAGAAGATCACTTCTCTCCATTCTACAGGAATTTCACTTTGTTTCTTCTACAGGAATACCACTTTTCTGCATTTTACAGGAATATCACTGGCTTTCATATCGACTCATCCAGGCCTCATCTAGGCCTGACCAAAGATGTTTGTTTTCCAAGGACCCCAATGCAAATAGCTGCCTCTTGCAGAGATTGTAAGGATCAGAATTTGCTTTTAAAGGCTCAAAGGAACATAAAACTCGGGAGACCAGACCTCCAACGTGAACACTGCATTTGGATTTACAGGAACACTGCATTTCCTTTACAGGAAACCAATGCTCTTAAAAGGGTCATAAACGGCTTAATCAGACAGGTTTATAACCCCCAATGTTTTCCAGATTATCTCTCCCAGATACCATGGACCTAACAGAAATCATCTACAGCTCAACAGTACCTCCTAGCGGATACCTACGGATGTGTTTTAGTCTGTAGGATGACTTTTTAATTTGTTCTAAACATTAAGTTTCTTTCAGCTTATCCTCTTCTCCCCTGGATCCTAAGGACACTGAAAATCATCCCTCTTTTATCACCAACCATGGTTTGCTGTATTGCATTAAGCTTTGATCTATATGTGAATGCGTGTATTATAATTATGTATAAGAAATGTTATGTTCATGAGTGTTATTCAAACAAATGTAATATTAGAATAATGGTATAAATGCATGATCACCAAATATTAGCCAAGTCATTTAATTTAGTCAGATTTTATATTGAGCACCTAATTTCATAAGAACTGACTGAGTGTTGATTTTTCTCTGCAATTTCATGGGATGGTGTCTTCGTTTGATTGGCTGCTCTCAAACAAAGAAATGTTCTCACATTGGATGACAGCCATTTCAAACTGCTTTTGATAAAGTCGTTTGGTCAGTCTTGCGATCGACATCACCAGTTTATGACTACGGGGCGGCAGTGGCTCAGGAGGTAGAGCAGGTCGTCTAATAACCCGATGGTTGGCGGTTCAAATCCCACTCTCCCCAGATATCCTGCCGTTGTGTCCCTGGACAAGACACTTCACCCGCATTGCCTCCAGTGCCCATAACACTGGGTATGAATGTGTATAAATGTATAAAAATGTTCAGTGGTGGCTGTAAAGGCCGTTGGCGCAGATTGGCTGCCACGTTTCCGTCAGCCTTCCCCAGGGCAGCTGTGGCTGCAGAAGTAGCTTGCCACTACCATTGTCTGTCTGGAGTGAATGAATAATGTACCTATTTGTAAAGCGTCTTTGAGTATACTGTATATGATAAAGCACTATATAAAACCAATGCATTATTATTAGGCAGGGTCATTTTAAAAGGTAGTTGAAGCTGCTCTGGAGTAAGATTGGAGACAGGAAGAGAGAGAAGAAGATTCCGAAAAAAACACACAGATTCAGAATTAGAACAAGACAAGCAGAAAGAAAAAAAAAACACACCGATGTAAGATTAAGTTAAGGAAGAAGTAAAAAAGTTAAGAACACAGAAAAGAAAGAAAGATTTTGAGAAAGATTAGGAACTAAGTTAAGATTAAAGAAGCAGAATAGTAATCTAGATCTCAGAGGAAGAGTTTATTCCACTGTTTCAAGGTTCTATGTAGTTTTATTCTATCTAAATTGTTCTTTGTGAAGTTTGTCAAATCCTGCGTTAGTTTTTCTGGTTACTGAGGAGAAATCACCTTTTCTTTAGAGCTCGCTTTCTCAGAGAATCAAATTCTCAAACTTTTTCCTTCACCTCAGAAGCCATTCTTATCCTAGTAAATGTTTTTCTCATTTTTTTTTATAACTTTTTACACCGTTAAAGTGGACCTTTAATTTTCCTAATTTAAAGTGAACAGAGACTGTTTTTGGACTGTCTTTCTGGCCTCATACCCGCCTGACTGAGAAGTGGTTCCTTCAGTTTTTTTGGTCTATCCCGCTCCTAGAGACTTCACCGATTTGGCTGGACTCGTTCCAAGGATTTTCACGCCACCCTGAGACAAACCATCCACGGCTGCCACTGTCTACTTGAAGGATCCCCAGCTGAGTTATCACTTCCAGGCTGTGAGGAATTATAACAGCAGCCAATTCCTCCGACGTCCTAACTTCAAAACCCAGCGGTACCGACCCGCTGAAACGTGGACCTACAGCTGTTGTGTGAGTGAAACTCCTACTTTTCTTATCTCCTGGGTTAAAATGTGATGTCCAAACAATTAAATTACAATTGAATATGGCCCGTATTTCAGGGCTCAATTAGTCTCTCAGCCACAGGATAAAGCTATAAACTGAAGGAAGACTCTTAGTCATTTTTTAGTAACTGCCCTTAATTTTTGTAGATTAATTCAGAAGTCATTTTTAGATAATTAGCTTATGAATTTTCCCCATAAAATTGCGTTGTTTTGTTAAATATTTCAGCCTTCATTTACCGTTGAAACATAAGTCTGGTTCCTCCTTGGTTCTACAGAGGTGTAACGCTGGATTTTATGTTCAGGAATCCAATAACAGGGGATGTGATATCGTACACTGTTGTCATTTGAATGTGTTTATCCATCATTTGAACGCCATATCATGTAACCTGAATGAGTTTAATAAAAGGGTGAATGAGAGAAGTCGAAGTGTTTCCTAATCATGGCAGGAAAAGAATTCACTGAAACTATGAGACTGATCCATTAAGTAATTGAAGGTACAAAATTAATTAAAATTAAAGTTAATATAATTGTCCGTTAGGACTGGTGCCCCTTTTTACTAGTGCTGGCTCAGTTGGTAGAGCATCCGCCCCACACCCAGGAGGCAGGGGTTCAAATCCCGGCCGGGTCATACCAAAGACCATATAAAAATGGTGCTTTCTGCCTTCTAGCGTGGTGCTCCGCATAATGGAATGGGGAAAGTATAGTTACACACAGAGCTACCAGAGGACTGACCCCCCGCTGTAGCTTTCACTACTTACAGTGGCTGTGTGGCCTAGGGTCAGAGAAACGGAGATAGGCGCCGCCCATATACACCTTCATGGTGTGACGGGATTAACTAACTAACTAACTTTATTTAATTTAGCGGGTGTAGAAGCGACAGTTTAACTCCGCCCGCTTTCGCACCCACTATTAAATAAAATAAATAAATCCTGTACCTTATGACAAATATTTTATTATACAATCCCGTTACATTACACTCGGTTCCGGTTCACGATCACCTATCGTCCAGGCTCCAAGAATGGGTTGCCCGACGCCCTGTCCAGACAGTTTGCCCCTGAGACCCCGGGGGAGCTGGATCACACCATCCTGCCCAGCTCATGTGTTGTGGGGGTGGTTTCCTGGTCCATCAGGGACAAGATCCGCAGGGCACAGGAGATTGAACCGGACCCTGGTGGCGGCCCGGATGGGAGGCTCTTCGTTCCGTCGGCGGTTCGGGGGGATGTCATTCACTGGGCCCACACGTCCAAGCTCACCTGTCACCCTGGCGTCTCCCGACTGATGGACCTCCTTCAACGCTCTTTCTGGTGGCCCGGTCTCCAGAAGGATGTCGCCAGTTACGTCCGGGCCTGCCCCCAGTGTGCTACTAGCAAGACCCCAAATTCCCTCCCTCCCCCCGCAGGCCTACTCCAGCCCCTGCCGGTCCCGGGCAGGCCCTGGTCACACATCGCCCTGAACTTCGTTACTGGTCTCCCTGTCTCCAACTCCTACGACACTGTTCTGACTATTGTGGACCGATTCTCCAAGGCCGCCCACTTTGTGCCGCTCTGGGGTCCCTCTTCGGCACGGGAGACGGCCAACCTCCTTGTCCAACATGTGGTCAGGCTGCACGGGATCCCAGTGGACGTCGTATCCAATCGGGGGCCCCAGCTCGTGTCCCAAGTGTGGAGGTCCTTTTGCAACACCCTGGGGGCCACGGTGAGTCTCTCCTCCGGTCACCACCCTCAATCCAATGGGCAGTGTGAGCGCGCCAGTCAGGAGCTGGAGGCTGCCCTGCGCTGCGTCACCTCCTCCAACCCATCCTCCTGGAGCTCTTACCTGGCCTGGGTGGAATATGCCCACAACGCGACACGTTCATCGGCTACCGGGATGTCCCCCTTTCGGGCGTCGTTGGGCTACGACCCCCCCTTGTTTCCCGAGCAGGAGAGTGAGTTGGCCGTTCCTTCCATCCTGGCGCATCTGAGACGCTGCTGAAGCCTGTGGGCCAGGGCATGCGAGGCGGTTTTACGCACGGCGGCGCGCAACAACACCACAGCTAATCGCCACAGGAAGCCGGCCCCCAGTTACCAGGTGGGCCAACAGGTCTGGCTATCATCCTGGGAAATTAATCTTAAGGCCGAGAAGAGGAAGCTGGCTCCACGCTTCATCGGTCCCTTCACCATCTCCAAAATTGTCAACCCGGTGGCTGTGCGTTTGGCCCTCCCCCCCTCCCTCCGTGTGTGCCCCACGTTTCATGTGTCTAAGATCAAGCCCGTGATCTCCGACCCACTCTGTCCTCCCCCTTAGGGCACCGCCCGCTCCCATGATGATCGACGGCCACCCGGCGTGGGGGGTTGCATCCATCCTGGACTCCCGGCGTTGAGGTCGCGGGCTGCAGTACCTGGTGGACTGGGAAAGATATGGCCTGGAGTGGAGATCCTGGGTGCGCTCTTCTTTTGTGCTGGATAAAGATCTCATCACGGAGTTCCACCGGGCGCACCCGGATAAACCAGCGCCAGGAGGCGCTGCTGGGGGGTGGGTGGAGTACTGTCACAACTCGCCGCTCTCAGTCATCTACCTCAGCTGCGCGCACACCTGCGCCTCGTCAGTCACGGGCTATTTAGCCCACTCGGCCCAGAGCATCGGTCTGGAGCCGTCTGTGTTTTTACGCGCTCAACCCCCCGCAGGATTGTCTCTTGCCGTCCTGCCGCTCTTCACTTCAGCACGTAAGCTGTATTGCCACTCACCTGTCTACCAGTCTCTCCCCTGTGCACAGGTGGATTCCCTGGCGGTGGATTCTCCTGTCTTCGCCATCTCCTTTCCCCTCTTCTCCACGCCTCGTCGTGTGCGCAGCAGGACGCTGTCTCCCAGGCCGAAGATCCTTAGCCAACGCCAGCCACCTTCCCACCTGCAAGTAAGCAATACTCAGTATATCTCTCCCGTATGGTGAAGCCCAGCTCATATCTCTGTCTCTGCTCTTCCCATAAGGTTGCCTGGCTGCACGGCGTGCTGTTCTGTTCCCGACTCTCATCGTTCACCCACACTCCATACACATATCACATACACGCACTCAATCACCCCTTGCTGTTGAATAAAGCTGTTGAATCTTACCTGAGCCTGCGTGCGTGTTTCCTGGGCTGATAATTATGTCAAAAAGTTGCAGATTTATAAGAAGGTTGCAGATTTAAAAAAAAAATAAAATGCAAATTTACAAGAAAAAAGTTACAGATTTAAAATTAAAAAAGCTGCAAATTTACAAGAAAATTTCTGTAAAATTTCTGAGAAAAATGTTACAAATTTACAAGAAAAAATGTGCAAATTTACCAGAAAAATTTGCAAATCTGCAAGAAAAAGTTGCAGATTTAAAAGAAAAAGTTGAAAATTCACCATAAAATGTTGCAAATTTATAAGAAAAAAGTTGAACTTATAAAAAAAGTTGCATGATTACAAGAAAAAAGTTGCAGATTTAAATAAAAAAAGCTGGGAGAAAGGAAAGCTGCTTACCCAGCCATGAGGAGGACCCCAAGGCTGTGCACTCCTAGTGCTGTTTCCAAGCCCGGGGAAACTCCACTGACTCTGACTGAGCAGCATGTTGTGGACATTTATCTGTCTTCTGTCAGGTGAAGACTTAAGTAGAAACAAGACACACCAGAACTGGTTTTTATTTTTGGTTATTTTATTATCTCTGCAGATTTTACACAACAGCTCTGTTATCTTCAATCAATGAGTCATTTAGTAAAATTAAAGTTTATATGACCTCATTTCTGATTAACGATTTATAAAACTGAGTAAAAAATGTGACAAAATATAAATAAGATGCACAACACATCAAGAGAGACAAGATTTTAAAAAGGATGAAAAAAAACTTGCAAATCGATGAGTCAGGTCACAAATAGGGCACAAATTTACAGGAAAGATTCAATGTCGACTCAATTTAAACCAGTTCAGTTCAAAACTGTTGCATATTCACTGCCAGAAATTCACAAGAAAACTGTAGCATATTTATTAAAGAAAAAAATGAAACAAAAAGTTAAGAAATATTCCAAATTTCTGAAAAAAATATAGAAATTACAAGTAAAAACTCAGAAATTTGCAACAATCACAAACCATAAGAACAAAGTTGGATATCTACAATCTATATGTTTATCACCCAACCCTGTTCTACACCGATTTATCTGAAATTTTTGATTTATAGGAACTAAAGGTGATAAAGTGAAAACTACAGGAGCACACAAGTCGTTGATTAAATGTCCAGAAAATCCAACAAAACTGATTAAAGCAGCAGACTGACAGCTGACCTCTGTGCTGTGAAGAAACAACAACGATGAAGTCTCAGCAACAGAGATGGAGACTAAAACACATGTTTGATCTGTGTCTATTTGAGTTTGATGAACTCTGTAGTGGTTCCATCATCATCAAGGTAAAGTCCAGCATAGAGGGGCTGAGTGAATGTGGTCTGGACTCTGTGGAGGAGAGTCATGGTTTCAGAGATGCTGTAGAAAGACAGAAGACCTGCTCTGTGATCCAGGAACACTCCTATTCTGGAGGAACCAGGATCTGAGAGGGAAGTGCGGGCACTGTTGTGGTAGAATGAAAAATAATTTTTGTAGCAGACCAAGGTACAATTGGGTACAATGACCAAGATTTGTCATTGTACCCAAAATAATTTCTTCTTGAGGAACTTTTTCTGCCAATGTTTTTATACATGACTGCTACTCCTCCTCGTCCTCCTTTCCCTCCCCACTCCACCTTGAAGTAACAACATCCAGCTATATTCTCTCTATTCAGGACCTGATGATTGACATCACTTGAATCTGTCAGGATGGTCAGAATAAGACTGTGGTTGAGTAATTTTTGTTACTTTCCTATTCCCTTCTGATAATAACAGATGTGGGTGTACTGTGTTTGGATCCAGTGTGATTTTAAGTGAACATTTTAAGAATTCCTCTCTGGTCTTTGGCTCTGATGGTGACAGTAAAACATCCACTTTAGAGAATCTCAGTGAGATGTTTGTCTATGTCTCTGTCAGAAGTTGCTGTAGTTTATCTCTGGTCTCTGACACAGCTGCTGTCACATCCTCAAAGTAGCTCAGAGGACGAACATTGATGCTGGATGAGTGTGTAGACTCACTGAGTGCTGACAGTGAGGGGTAGTTGTGGAGAAACTGCTGGTGATCCTCTGTCTTTAAGAGCTGCTCCAGCTCGGCATCTTTCCACTTCAGATCAGAGATCTCCTGCTCCAGCTTCTCCTGAAGATCTTTGACTCGACTCACCTCAGTTTCCTGCTGGAATCTGATCTGGTGCTTCACATCAGAGCTTCTTTTCTGGATGAGACGGATCATCTCAGTAGTAGTAGATTAGTTTATTTGACAGGGACGAAGATCTTCTCACTGTCCTCCACTGCTTTATCGGCATACCCATTGATGGCCTCCACCTCCTGTTCAATAATCAAGAACTTTTATTTGCAAGTGGTACTCAAGCATATAGTTTAAGCACATAGGAATTAATTGTGCAGAGCCATAAGTCAATAAACAATTAAAAATACAATACTCAAATAAAAAAAAATACTATCCTAATTTTAAAACACACTCTATAAGTACCCAATAAATTATGACAAAAAGAGGCCACTGTAAACTGTAGTGCTTTCCTGCCATTAACTGTTACAGTCCTTTACCAAATAGTAAAGGAATGTTGAACCCAATGTTGAAGAACCTTCACATCTTTCTCTGATGGATTTTTAGTTGACTCACCTCCAGCTCCTTCTGCTTCTCAGTCCTTTCTGCTGCAGCTGGGACTGTTTCATGACCTTTATGTTCCTCCATGGTGCAGAGATAACAGAAAATCTTAATTACCTCATCATGACGAGAGCAAATGTTCTCCTGGAGATTCTTGGAGGGGGTGATCAGTTTGTGTTTCTTGAATGGAGCTGAATCATAGTGAGGTTGGAGGTGTTCCTCACAGTAAGAAACGAAACAGACCAGACAGGACTTGACACCTTTCAGCTTCCTCCCGGTGCAGACATCACAGACCACATCTTCAGGTCCAGCATAGCAGTGATCAGCTGGAGCAGCCTGGAGTTCAGTCTTCTTCAGCTGCGCCATTATAACTGTTAACATGGTGTTTTTCACCAGATCAGGCCTCGGTCTGAAAGTTTTCCTACACTCAGGGCAGCTGTAGATTCCCTTCTCCTCCGCTTCATCCCAGTGGTTTCTAATGCAGTTCATACAGTAACTGTGTCCACAGGGAATAGTCACCGGATCCTTTAGTAGATCCTGACAGATCAAACACGAGAAAGTTAATGAAGTTTCTTTGTCCAGATGAACTCTTTTCTGAGCCATTTTTCCTCTCAGTGACTGTGTCAGTTTCCAGTTTCCAGAAATGAAGAATTCTCACGGTCAAAGAGGGAGGAGTTATCAGGCTTCACTTATTCCAGGAACAGCAGCAGTTTGATCAACTCAATTTTAACCCTTTTAGTCTTTTAGGAAATTGTCACTGCTGTAAAGTAAACTCTCAACTTCACTTTGGTGGTTGATTTTTTATTGTCAAAAATCAATAAATAAAGTTTATTTATTTCCCTCCAAAGTATCACTGATGACTAAGAGCACTTTGACAGCACCAACAAAATTCTGTTACATCACCTGTTTTATCATGAATCAAGAATATTTTAATCTTCTATATAAAATATAAACACAGTCACACTTGAAGGAGCGCCAACCTCCATCACGTCTCTCTCATTAGCTGGGTGATGGCGCCCTCTTGTGTTGTACATCAGTGTTTTAGATTTCATCTGATAACCTTCAGGGAAATAAAATAAAACCTTAATTTACTGAAGCTTTAGCAGCTCTGATGTCCCAAGTTTTCATCGGGAATACATCTCATAGAGGTTGCTTGTACATCAGAAAGATCTAGCCTAGATGTCGGCATAATGCTGTTCTGTGTAATTTATTTATTGCAAACATCTGACAATTTAAATTTTTTTTCTCCAAAAATCCTAAAAAATACATTGAGGGTTGAATAATTTTGATTGCAGCTGTAAACCTCTCACCCACATTGCACCTTTCTTCCTTCAGCATGTCACTTCAGATACTTATTTTCACAACAGTTAAAGATTTTTTTTTTTTTTTATGTAACTGAGTTTCAATGGAATGATTACAAGAACAGACAACAAACTGTTGGACACAGAAAATATTGGTGAGTTTGACTTTATTTAATAGAGCTTTAAATAGAGCTTAACCAAAGACACCAGAATAATGATCCCATATGAAATTCAGGACTTCATGAACATGATTATGCAGAGAAGTTTTCACACTGACACGGCATTGTTTTTAATAAATCAACAGATTAAAAGATTAAAATAAGACAGATGTTCTGATTAACATTTATTCAAATTACAAATTATACAGCCTCATTCCTACATTCATTTAAATGTAATTATAGATGTATATAAATGAGAGGAAAGTGTGATCAAATATAAACAAAACAGGCATCAATGGAAAGTTCAAATTTTTAAAGGTGGACCGTGTAGAAATTTTAGGTAATTACTGGCAACACCATGATGGCAGTAACGAACCTTCATCCACTAGGCTGAAAAGAATTTGATAAAGTTTGTTTTTACTGATGACCCTTGATAACTTCCTCAAGTTTTTCTACTCCAAGTGAACCAGTAATTAACTGGTATCATTACATGTCCCATCCTACTCTAGAAATTAATGCTTCAGTGAAAACAGAATTTTTGACTCTGAGATGCAAACTTGCTCACTACTCCCTCTATTGGTGAACTGTGGTATTATCACTTCATCAGCCCGGCAAAAATCCTAAATTAATTAATCTCTGCAATATCATAAATAATCATATTTAGCATGACAGCAAAAGAAATGTTTGTTCACACTCTGATTGCATTTTTAGGTCTTTCTGGAATATTTGAAAGTAGAAAATACTGCATATTCTACCCTTTTTAAAAAGGAAGAAAAAACTTGCAAACCAGAGAGTCGGTACACAAATGGGGTACAAAAAAGATTAAAAACATTCATGAAAAATCTTGCATAACAACTGTCAGAAATAAGCAAAATCACAAGAAACTGAAACCGAAAGAAAAAAAAAATATGTCAGAAATTTCAGAAAAAAAGAAATTACACCAAAAAACATAAATTCAAAACAATCACAAACAATCAGAACAAAGATGGATATTTACCAGTTTATCTATCTTGATATATGCAACAGAAACTAAATGTGATAAAGTGAAAACTACAGACTCACATAGCATAAATGTTCAGAAAATCCAACAAAACTGATCAAAGCAGCAGCCATGAAGTGTGACTGACAGCTGATCTCTGATCTGTGAAGAAATGACACAACGATGAACTCGGAGCAACAAAGCTGGAGACTTCTGTCTTATTTGAGCTTGATGAGCTCTGCAGTGGTTCTATCACCATCAAGTAAAGTCCAGCCTGGAGGGGCTGAGTGAATGTGGTCTGGACTCTGTGGAGGAGAGTCATGGTTTCAGAGACACTGTAGAAAGACAGAAGACCTGCTCTGTGATCCAGGAACACTTCTACTCTGGAGGAACCAGGATCTGAGATGGGAGTGCGGGCACTGATGTGGTAGAATGAATAATCACTTTTGTAACAATAAAATGATCAAGATTTGTCATTGTACCCAAAATAACCTTTATTTGAGGAACTTTCCTTGCCGATGTTTTTATACGTGACTGCTACTCCTCCTCTTCCTTTCCCTCCTCACTCCACCTCAAAGTAACAACATCCAGCTACATTCTTTCTACTCAGGACTACTAACTAACTAACCTGCACTTATATAGCGCTTTTCTAGTCACAAAGACCACTCAAAGCGCTTTCATTAACACTAACCCTCTATTCTAAGGGCCTATAGGAAACAAATATCTAGGGACAATTTAGAACAGCCAATTAACCTAACATGCATGTTTTTGGCATGTGGGAGGAAACCGGAGAAATCCCGGAGTAAACCCATGCAACACGGGGAGAACATGCAAACTCCACACAGATCACTGTTGGTCGGGGGCTGGGATCGAACCCACGATCTCACGATCCCCACAATCCCCCGGCCAAGGGTAAACTGTGCTGCCGCAGTGCTAACCACTGCGCCACCGTGCAGCCGAACCGTGCAGGACCTGATAATTCATACCAGTGAATCTATCTGGATGTCAGAATAAGACTGTGGTTGAGTTATTTTTATACTTTCCTGTTCCCCTCTGATAATAATAGACATGTGTGTGTTGTGTTTGGATCCAGTGTGATTTCACTTGAATATTTAAAGAACTCGTCTCTGGTCTTTAGCTCTGCTGGTGACAGTGAAACATCCACTTCAGAGACTCTCAGTGAGATGTTTGTCTATGTCTCTGCCAGAATGTCTGTAGTTTATCTCTGGTCTCTGACACAGCTGCTGTGACATCCTCAAAGTAGCTCAGAGGACGAACATCGATGCTGGATGAGTGTGTAGACTCACTGAGTGCTGACAGTGAGGGGTAGTTGTCGAGCAACTGCTTGTGATCCTCTGTTTTTAAGAGCTGCTCCAGCTCAGTGTCTTTCATCTTCAGATCGGAGATGTCCTTCTCCAGCTTCTCCTGAAGATCTTTGACTCAACTCATTTCAGTGTCCTGCTGGGATCTGGCCTCCAACTTCACATGAAAGTTTATTTTCGGGATGAGAAGAATCAGCTCAGTGAAGATCTTCTCATTGTCCTCCACTGTGTTATCAACAGACCCATCAATGGCCTCCACCTCCTGTTGAAGAACCTTCACATGTTTCTCTCTGTCCTGGATTCTCTGATGGATTTTAGTCGACTCACCTCCTGCTCATTCTGCCGCTTAATAATTTCTGCTTCATCTTTAACTGTTTCATGAACTTTATGTGAATGAATGAATGAATGAATGAATTGAATGAATGAATGCATTTATTTTATTCAGTTATAATAATAATAAACACATACAATACAATAAGAACACACAAAAGAACAACCGAAAGGGTGTAGGCTGAAGCTAGTGCTTATATAGTGCCTACCCCGTTACAATTTTAAAATCAATAACATAAAAATTTAAGTCTTACCCAAAATCAACAAAGAAAATCAAATAGAACAAGTAGACAAAAAACCCTTTAAGTTATTACAAATATATCTCCCAGCATTTACAGTGAGATACTGGGAGATTTTCTCATCTTTGTACAATTTTTTGAATTGCTTCAGAGTTGAACATGTTTTAATATTTTCAGAGTAACAGTTCCACAGTTTAACTCCAGTGACAGACATTCAATGATTCTTTGTATTTGTTCTAACCTTTGGCTTATTAAAAACAGAGTTACCTCTTAGCTTATTTGCGTTCCCTTTTTTAAACAGTCTCTAAATATTTACAAGTAATTTATTATTATTGGCTTTGTACATGATTTGAATGACATTATAATCTATCAGAACTCTAAATTTAAGAGTATGTAATTGAATGAATATTGGATTTGTTGGTTCACGGTAAGGCTTCTTTGATACAATGCGTACAGCTTTTTTTTGTAGTAAAAAGATTAAATTTGTGTTTGTTTTATATGTGTTTCCCCAGATCTCCACACAGTATGTCATAAAAGGAACTTTCAGTGAATTATATAAAATGCAAAGAGATTTCTGACACAGGAGATCCTTAACTTTATACAGTACGGCAATGGATTTAGACATTTTAGTTTTGACATAATTTATGTGTGATTTCCAGTTTAGTTTGTTATCAACAATGACCCCTTGGAACTTGGTTTCAAAAACTGTGTCAATTTCAACATTGTTTATTTTAATTTTTCCGTGATTATATAATTTGCGGTTTCCAAATATTATAATTTTGTTTATCCAAGGTGAATAGATAATTTATTGGCAGTGAGCCATTGACTGATTTGTTTAAGTTCATTTTCTACTGAATCCAGAAGCTACTTAAGATTTTCTCCACTACAAAAAAAAGTTGTCATCTGCAAATAAAATACACTTGAGCAATTTAGACACAGAACATAAATCATTAATATACAAAATAAACAGCAATGGACCAAGCACAGAACCCTGTGGTACCCCACACGTCATCTTCAGCAACTGTATTATTCACATGAACATATTGATATCTGTCTTCTAAATAGCTGTGTAGCCAGTCAAAAGCAATTCCTCTGATGCCATACTTATGTAATTTACTGAGGAGTAATTTATGGTCAACTGTATCAAATGCCTTTTGTAAGTCCAGAAATATTCTAACTGTGTATTCTCTTCTATCTGTTACATCCGTAATCTGTTCAACAAAGTCCATGAGTGCCAGTGAGGTGGTCCGGTTCTTCCTGAATCCATACTGTTGTTCACAGAGTATATTGTGCTTATCAATGAAATCATTTAGTCTCTTAACAAATATTTTTCCAGTATTTTGGAGAACTGAGGTAACAAGGAGATGGATCTGTAGTTTGACAATGAGTGTTTGTCACCAGTCTTTATACAGAGGAACAACTCTTGCTATTTTCATTTTCTTTGGAAATTTACCAGCAGTAAGTGACATGTTGCATATGTAATTGAAGTGTTTAACAATACAATCAATAATACATTTAACCAAGAACATACTGAAATTATTACAATCAGTTAATTTTTTGTCTTTGAATTCGTTAACAATGTCAAGAATTTCTTTTTCATCTGTTTCTTTCATAAACATTGAGTAAGCGTTTATGTTGACAACATTGTCAGTGCCACTTGTATTTGCTGATGATACAGTGGAGTTGGCAATCTTTTTTCCTATATTAACAAAATATTTATTAAATGTGTTGGAGATCAAGCTATTTTCATTGATTATTCCATTTTCTGAATTTAAATAAGAGATGCGGTTGGAATTTAGTTTTCCTCTCTTTGTTATATTATTTAACACCTTCCATATATTACGTGTAGCCTATTTGTTTTGTTATTTTCCAATAATTTGCTGTAATATGTTTTTTTTTACTCAATCTTAAAATACTAATGAGTTTATTTGTATGTCTTGTATTTCTTTTCTGCTTCCACAGTTGTTAATTTCAGAAACTTTTTGTATAACAAGTTTTTCTTTTTACAAGCATTTTGCAGGCCCTTGGTGATCCAAGGCTTATCTCTGTATTTAACTTTAGTTTCCTTTACCACTAGAGGGCAGTGTTTATTATATAGTTGGGATAAAATAGAGACAAATTCTCCATATGCTGTATCAATGTCGTCAACATAAACACCTTCCTAAGATTGTTGATTGCGGTTTCTGTTACAAGTTGTTTAAAAACTTTATCTATTTCAACGTTATGTGTTACACCAGTGTGTGAAGAAACAAAAACAGGCAGATGGTCTGTCACATCATTGATAATAAGACCAGCAGTTACATTCCCCTCAGTGACATTTGTGAAAATCTTATCAATAAGCATTGCTGAATGTGTTGTTATTCTAGTGGGGTATGTTTTTGAAGGGTAGAAACCCATACAAAACATGGAATTTATGAATTCACTTATTTGGATATGGTCATTTGGATTTAATAAGTCAATATTGAAGTCTCCACAAATAAATACCAGCTTCTTATTACCTACTACACTGAAAAGCTCAGACAATTTTTCTTTGAAAATGTCAATATCGGTACCTGGTGCTCTATAAATTTTTTTTTTTTTTTTTTGTTACTTATTTGTACCCGTAGGTAGACTTGGTTTGCAGTCTGGTGACAAGCCACCGGCTGCTGGTCGCTGCGTGCGCGAGCGCCCTAAACCTACATGTTTTTTGTATGTGGGAGGAAACCGGAGAAATCCCGGAGTAAACCCGCGCAACACGGGGAGAACATGCAAACTCCACACAGCTCACTGTTGGTCGGGGGCTGGGATCGAACCCACGATCTCATGATCCCCGCGGTCCCCCGGCCGAGGGTAAAACTGTGCTGCCACAGTGCTAAACCACTGCGCCACCGTGCAGCCCGGTACAACTTAT
The DNA here is from genome assembly GCA_020510985.1 of Pholidichthys leucotaenia. NCBI lineage: Eukaryota > Metazoa > Chordata > Actinopteri > Cichliformes > Pholidichthyidae > Pholidichthys > Pholidichthys leucotaenia. The sequence continues at coordinate 100,576,065 of CM035836.1, read as the reverse complement.
TATGATGTTTTTTGTAGTTGTAATTAATTCCACAGTTACACACTCCATGATGTTTTCCATTTCAAAAGACATATTATCTACAACTTGGCTTTGGTAGCAGGACCTGATATATAAAGCAACACCACCACCCCTTTTTTTTGACCTTCTTGTGGTGTGTAAATCATAGCCTCTCATTTGCACTGTATGAAGTTGGTCATTTTTTAGCCAAGTCTCAGAAATTGCAACAGCAGAAAAATTTGTGTTATATTGCAACAAACTGTCCTGGATTTTGGAAAAATTCATGTTGAGACTTTTACTATTAAAGTGTATTATTGACAATGATTGGTCAGAAATTGTATTTTTTAGTTGGTCTGAGCTGAAGTATTTACACTGATGTTTTATACTGTTGAAAAAGTGATTTTCAGGATCGGTTTCATATTCAACACTGTGTGGCTTATGCTCAGTATATTCGTACCCTTTAAAAATGAGGTTGTTTCCTATAAAAGTTTGCATCTTAATTATTTCACTCAAAGGAAACAAATGCACAGCTTATATATCTAAGTTGATGATGAAATGTCAATCATTTCTGGTTGATTTTTGGCTCCATTGATTTTAGTGTACTGTTACGGGGATGGCGTGGATGAATAATAAGTCTGTCATACCTTAAGTAGGTTATGTCCCCCCGTGCTCTTGCAGCTTTGCATTAATTCTTTTCTCTTCCTTCTTACCAAATCAGTGAAGTCCTCATTGATGAAGATTTTTGTTCCTTTGAGGGACTTGGCTCTTTGAAGAATGGTCATCCTGTCCTTGTGCTGCAGGAACTTGACCACAATGGGCCTCTGTCTTTCTCCTCCAGGTTTCCCGGTGCGGTGGGCTCTCTCCATCTCAATCCCTGGTGGTAACTGTAGTTTCTCCATGAGAATATTTTTAATCTTCTCCTCCGTGTCGCCCAAGGTCTCTCCTGGTGCCTCCACAACACCATCAAAGACTAGATTATTTCTCCAGGATTGTCCTTCCAGATATTCAAATTTGTCGGTGATAGTCAAAAGACTGTCACACACTTTAGAAACATCTCATTGCAGCACATTGTTGCGGTCTGCTTGTTTAGAGACAAATCGGCCTTTATGTCATCTAGGTCTTTTTGAGTGAACTGTAGACTGGTTTTAATGTCCTGCAACTCTCTCGCCATTGTGTCCACTCTTGCATTAGCTGAGTCCATGATCACTTTGATGAGGCTTTTGAAAGATTCCTGTTGTTGGTTTAACAATGCAGAAAACAGTCCTTTTTGCTGTTGCAGTAAGTCATTTACCTGTGCGAGGGACACATATTCCTCCTCGGATTTGACCTCTGCTTTTGGCTTAGGTGGCATTTTGCTGCAGTTTTGCAATAATTTGCAGTGGACAAGGAGACAAGAGTCTGTTTCCAAGACTATTTCGGTGTTGATGAAAAATTCAAGCAGCATGGATGAACAAGCATCATGTTCATCCATGATGCAGAGATAACATACAATCTGCTGGTCAGTACAACAGAAAATCTTCCTCAACTCATCATGACGAGAGCAGGTATTCTCCTGGAGATTCTGGGAGGGGTTGGTCAGATTGTGTTTCTTCAGTGGAGCTGCATCATGATGCGGTTGGGGATGTTTCTCACATAGGGTTGCCATCTGTCTTGATTTAGCCCGGATGTCTCATTTATCGGGCTAAATATGTTTGCCCTGAGCGGGACGTGCTTTGTCCCATATATTTAAGGCTGCCTGAGTGAATGAGCTAGACTGGACTGAAGCCCAGGGGCTTATGAAGATCAGGACCTACCATGAGCCAATGAAAAAAGATTATATTGTTTTAATTGGTCAAATTCTATGTCCAACACTTGATATTCAGGTGTGGCTGCTGATTGGTCTGATTTACAAGTGCCCCATGTGGGTACCAGTAACAATAGTCTATTGTTTTGACATGTGACTATGCAAGCACCAGTGAGAGTAAGAAGTAATTAGCTCAGTCAAAATGTCCAGAAAAAGTTTGAAAGTGGAGCTCATAAAATTATTGAGAGGAAAAGAGGTTCGGGAAAACGAATTGCTCCAAAATTCCTGAAGTGTAAAGGATCTTTCTAAGCTGGAGCATCAAGTGGAGGAGGCTGCTAATTATGCATGAAGGAGAGAGGTGAGCCATTAAAGCTCTCACCTGGAGGAGAAGGGAGAAGAAAGGCCAAGATTGCTCACATCAGACAGCTGTGCATGGGACAGTGGACTCCGAACTTGGTAAAAAGTAGACTGGATCAAGCATGCATCTGTAACAGAGTCAATTAAAGCATTCCTACTTGGCTTGCCAAGTGGGCCGACCCTCTTGGTAACACAGGTAGAGTGCCGGACTCTGGAGTATGGAGGTTGAGACTTCAAACCCCCATTCAGATGCCACCAGTTGGGCATAACTGCATGTCCCATTGGTCACACATCCATAGAGTATGATGATATTCATGAGCTGGACTTAAATGACAAAATGCAGGATTTTTCTTTGAAGAAAGCATGTCTAAAAAAGGTAAGACATGCTATTTGCAGTGTTTCCAGCCACCTGTGCAGGTTTTCCATTGCTGCTGTTGTGCTTGTTTGAATCAGGAATACTTCACTGATGTAAATTTATGCTGATGGCGATATCTGTCATACTGTAAAAAGGGAAATCTCACTAAGATAAAATATCCTAAATCAAGGCTTTATGCTTGTTTTTCTCTAACAAGATAATTTTGACAAGTTCTTTTTGTTGTGCAGTTTTCTGTAAGATTTTACTTGCGTTATGAAAATTTTTACTTGTTTTTAGCAATATAATCTTACTTAGTTGGCAGATTTTTTTTCTAATTTTAACTAGAATTATCTATTGCCAGTATTTTTTTGTTTAAGTAAAATTTTCTGCCAACAGAGCAGGAAAATTTGACTTACCAGATTGTGTAAAACTAGTTCAAGGCGCAAGCCATTACTTTTTTGACCTCCTGCCCAGTAGGTGTCGCATTCACTGTTGCCTCATGATAACGTTGCACGTTATTCCATGTAGAAACAGAAACGGCGGTGGAAACAAGCATTCACAGGCCGCAGCAGACTGTGGAAATCAGTTTCTTTGTGATTACGAGCCAGTGAAATCATCTCAAGCGATGGATCTTTTGTGGTACAGTGCCCAGTGATTGTAACTGATGTGGAGATGTGTTGAAAGGACGAGACTGAGTTTATTCCTCGGGTTCAGCTTTATTCACAATCACATACTCCAACATTCCAAAGCAGAAAAAGAGGATGAATCTTCTCACATCTGTCCTTTTATACCCAGGACATCAAACCTACAGTCACATGGTGTTTAATCAAACATACAGTCACATGGTACTTAATCCCAGTCACAATGTAACTTCCCCCGATCTTAACACCATCCACCCCCTAGTCTCCGGTAGTCAGGAAATCTTTCAAGGCCATCTCCTTGAAACAAAAGGCCAAATCTCACACCCTCCTGTTACCTCTAGGAGGCTCAGTCCCTTTGTTCCCCTGAGACATGAAGCACACAATAAACATACAGTAATATATCTGTGGAGCATATGAAACCAACATATGTGCCCCACATGACCCCCCCCCCCCAAACGTCTAAGATGGAACAATCATAACTAAAGATGCATGTCATAATAAAATCACTACATATCAGTCCACCTGCCGCTTAGGCCTTAGTCTTCTGCCGTATTTGCTGTAAGCCGGCTTTACTGCCTCCGCAGTGTCCTCCTGCTGTGGGGCTGCTGCCTGGGGATTAGAACTGTTAGTCAATCTCTGTGGGTGTTCTGGGGAATGCTCTCTAAGGAGACTGCCGCGCTGGGGAGCCCTCGCCAACTGCACAGTTTTGTCAGCCATCACAAAAGCGGGTTTGAGCCTGTTTATGCTAATCGTTTCCTTTCTGCCCCCCAAATCTAGCAAAAAATGCTTATCTCCTGTTTCCAGCACTCTGAATGGTCCATCATAAGGCGGCCGCAAGTTTGGGCGATGGGCGTCATGTCTGACAAAAATAAACTCCGCATTTTTTAAAGCTTTAGGCAAAAAAACGCGTGGGAAGCTGTGATGAACTGAGCCAGGAAGCGTGCTCGATCCCGTGTCGCTCTGCAACCGCTGAGCGGGGGGGCACTCTGGCGCAGGATTATCCGGGAGAAACTCCCCGGGCAGCCGGAGTGGCTGCGCAAAAACTAACTCAGCTGGGGAGGCTTTTAAATCCTCTTTAGGTGCAGAACGCAACCCCAATAAAACCCATGGTAGCCTGTCGACCCAATTTGTATCCGTAAGCGACGCTCTGAGGGCTGCTTTCAATGACCTGTGGAAACGTTCGCATAAACCGTTAGCCTGCGGGTTGTACACGGTAGTGCGGTGGATCGTTACCCCCAGGTTGCGGGACATTGCTGACCAAAGCTCGGAAACAAATTGAGGACCTCTGTCGGATGTAATGTCCGACTGAACTCCGAAACGCGCTACCCAAGCTGTTAAAAACACGCGCGCCACCTCCTCGGCTGTGGTTGATGCCAGTGGGACCACTTCCGGCCAACGCGTGGTGCGGTCCACCATTGTCAAAAGGTGTGTGCACCCCTGTGATGGCGGGAGGGGGCCTAAGGTTCTTCTTGCTCTGAGAGAGAACAGTCGCATTTTTTCTTCCCTCCTCCCGTCTGCCTTCCTGACCTATTCCCAGCTTTGCAATGTTGCGTTTTTGTCTGTGTTTAGTCGCTCTTCTTCTGCTGAATCTTAATCTAAACGGAAATTATGGATTTGGAAGCGGCTTAAATGTGCTATTGCCACTATTTTTCAACAAGAATCGGGCCAAGGGGGAGCCCAAGAATTGGAACCTGCGAGGAGACTCATGGACATTGGAATTCATGCGTCTGTGGAAACATCATTATTGGTTATGATCTCAGGACTTCTATTTTTGGCTGTGAAGTTCCCTGATGTATCAGAAATTGAAGGAAGGTGAGAGAGCTGATCAAAGCAGACCCGGCAAGCTCCTTCATCAAATTCGACCAGTTGGGGAGGGCACGAGTAGCGGCAAACGGTGAACTGACTGACAGTGATTCAGTGGAGGAATACATCTGGAGCCCTGTGCTCTCCATGGGATTAAAGTTTAAGCCTGCATATGGAAATTATGAAAGCACAGAATTGCACGGGTGAGGAAAAATCTATTCTCTGAGTGCACTGTGCAGATTTGATTTGACCTTGTCTTGGTACCCTGTATTTACATTCTTCCTGATGAAGATAAGCGGAAGAGTGGCTCTGCTAACCCAAACATCGACAAACAATGGCTGTTGTTCTGCAGATTGAGCTCCTCAAAGACAGCGCTCATGTGTTTACAGAACTTGCCACCTGCATGAGGAGAGATAAACTCTGGACATGCCGTGTAGAACACATGACTATCCGTTGCCAGGGGATGCCCTCTGCTGTTCACCAGCAATTGACACATCTCCACACTGCATTACACACTGATCATATGCTGACTACATACACTGGTCTCTCTCGCTTGTTATTGTGTGATCTTTCTATTGTCTGCTAATTGTGCATTTGAGAGTTTTTTTTCTTGTAATCACAATTTTGGTCATATAATGAGCTTTATTTTGATCAACAATGCTTTTTTCTCTCTGCCTATTGTGTTTCCCCCCCCTCTCCCCTCTTCCCCCTCTTTACCCCCCACTGTTATGACAGGCGCCTTGCATGGCTGCCGCTTCATTGGATGCGCCTAACGTGCGCGCCCAATGTCAAGTCAAATTCCTTGTATGTTTACCTGTAAATATACTTGGCAATAAAGCTGATTCTGATTCTGATTCTGACATGCACATGATTGAACCGCTTAGCCGGGATGTGAAAAGGCTCCAAGGGAGCTCTCGTGTGTTTGTGTATTTTGGCCCGCTGACAAGCGATGCATGCTGCTGCCCACTCCTTGACTTACTTGCGCAGGCTCGGCCAAACAAATTTCTCTCCTACCATTTTGATCAATGCGTGCACTCCCGGGTGCTCCAGAGAAAGGATCTAGTCAAAAGCGCGGCGGTGCCACGCAGCTGGCACCACCGGACGCGGTCGTCCTGTGGAGACATCGCAGATTGGGGGGGGGGGGGGGCATACCGTCTTGCAGCACCCTGTTCTCCAGCCTTAACCCTGTTGGTCCAGACTGGAGCGCGCGCACATCCGCGTCGCTAAGCTGCTCCGTGGCCATGGCTGCATAATCTATACCTACGCGGACCGGGGCCGCGTGCGCTTCCGCGTCGCTACCCTGTTCCGTGGCCACGGCTGCAGAGTCTGCCCCCACGGGGCCTGGAGCCGCCACAACACGTGAGAGGCAGTCTGCCACTACATTATATTTACCCACCACATGTTGAATATCGGTAGTAAACTCCGATATCGCGGCCAGCTGTCTCTGCTGCCGGCCCAACAAAGGTTCTGAAATCTTGGCCATCACGAAAGTCAGCGGTTTGTGGTCCACGAACCTGGTGAAACGGCGTCCTTCCAGCCAGAACTGGAAGTGGCAGATGGCCAAGTGTAGAGCTAACAACTCCCTGTCAAATGCGCTGTATTTTCGCTCACTATTGCGCAAGGTCTTGCTGAAAAACGCGAGAGGTTGCCAGGCTCCAGCCACATACTGTTCAATGACCGCCCCTATGGCTACATCTGACGCGTCAGTAGTGAGCACCATGCGGGCCGTTGGGACTGGGTGTGCCAACAATGCAGCGTTTGCCAGGGCTGATTTGACTTGAGAGAATGCGCGGTCCCGCTCGGGAGACCATTCGATTTTATTTGTGGGTTTTTGCTTTTTTAGTGCAGCATACAATGGTTGCATGAGCTGCGCTGCGCGGGGGAGGAAACGGTTAGAAAAATTCACCATTCCCAAAAACTCCTGTAACGCTTTGACCGTTTGTGGTTGGGGAAAATTTGTTATTGCGCGCACTTTATCGGGCAGAGGCACCGCTCCTTCTGGCAAGACGCGATGCCCCAAAAAATCAATCTGCGCCACCCCAAACTGACACTTTGCTGGGTTGATTATTAACCCGTGCTCTGCCAGCCTCCGGAAAACTGCTGTGAGGTGGCTTTCGTGCTCGTCTTCAGACATGCTGGTTACCAATATGTCATCCAGGTAGACGAACACAAAAGGGAGATCGCGCAGGACGGCGTCCATCATGCGTTGGAACGTCTGTGCCGCGCCCTTAAGCCCAAAAGGCATGCGCAAAAGCTCAAAAAGCCCAAAAGGAGTTATTACCGCTGTTTTGGGTATGTCCTCAGCGTGCACTGGGACCTGGTGGTAACTGCGTACCAAGTCTATTTTAGAAAAAATGCGCGCCCCTGCCAAATGAACCGAAAAATCTTGGATGTGCGGGATCGGGTAGCGGTCGTGCGCTGTGGCGTTATTCAACCTGCGGAAATCACCGCAAGGTCGTCACGAGCCATCAGCCTTTGGGACCATGTGCAGCGGTGAAGCCCAAGGGCTCTTCGAACGCCTGATGATGCCCAGTCTTTCCAGGTTGGCGAACTCCTCGCGCGCTATGGTCAGTTTAGCTGAGTCCAAGCGCCAAACTTTTGCAAAAAATGGGTGGGCCGGTGGTAGTAATAAAATGTTCCACCCCATGTTTAGCCACTGTCGCTGAAAACGATGGGACCGTGAGTGCTGGGAACTGAGTGAGGAGTGTGTGGAACTTACCACCTGCAGCTGTGACGTTGGCTTGTGCAGTTGGCGGGGCCACTCGAGCTGTGCAGGGAATAGAGTGAAAGGAGAGTGCATTAACCAGACGTCTGTTAGCAAGATCAACCAATTAACCATGTGAGCACAAAAAATCAGCCCCTAACATGTTGAATTTGTCATATCCGGCTCTAGGGAGCCGGGCAATCAGAGCCAGGGGCAAGCCAGTGAGTCGTGATATTTTATTCAGGGTAAAGGGGAAGGGATGAGGAGAGCACAGATACTCATGCAGAGGTACACTCACAGGTTGCACAGCGCAGAGGTAAGCAGCTCGTACCAGACGTGGGGGTAACAAGACGTACATACTCACAGCGGGATACAAACACAGGAATGCTGCAAGAGGAGTATAAGCTGACACCAGACGAAGGGGCTTCAGCTTAGCAATATGTTTATGTCGCAGCCCCGAGTCATCGAGGCTGCTCCTATTTATCCTCATTGGCAGCGCCCCAGCTGATGAAGACTAATTGGCCCCAGCCGTCCATAATGCTGCCAGCTGGGGGCCAGCTGAGACGCTGCTCAATGGGAAGCAGGGATGAGGGAAAACATGGGCTGAGTGCCGAGACGGCATCTCAACCCATGGTGACAGAATTTGACTGCCGCTACAACAAAAGTCCACTCAAATGCACGGCCCTGCAAAGACAGAAGCAGAGTCCTTTCACCGAAGGTCTTAATCGCTGAGCCGTTCGCTGCTGACACCCGGGGACCACTGGAAGGCGCCAGCCGGTCCGCGTAGGAAGGCGTGATGAAGCTCAGCTGGGAGCCTGTGTCCACAAGGAAATGCCTCCCCGAGCGTGCATCTTTCAGGCAGAGCAGCTTGTTCTCCTCCCCGAGGGCCGCAGCTGCTACCGACCCCCAGTCTTGGCATTTCCCGAGCGCTTGAAATGGCACGGTGGAATGCACTTGCGTGCCCTCTCTGCAAAGCGGCGATGGTAGAAGCAAAAGATGTCATCCGCTCCGTGTCGCCTGGCCCTTGCTGCTGCCGTCGTCGGTGAGTCTGGTGCTGCAGCCTCTGGCACCATGCCGTCTCCGGACGTTGCGGCTAGCTCTGCTGCCGCGGCTGACGCCACACTCCGTTTGCGGGCGTCGGTGAGTCGTTGCTCAGCTCGTGGTAGTCTCGTCGGGCCAACAGAGGTGAGCCGGCCAGGGTCACTCTCACCGCTGGCGGTAGGGTCCTGAGGAAAAGGTGGGTGAAGATATAGCTGTCATCTTCGGAGTCTCTCAACCTCAGCATTTTTCCCATCAGGTCTGCGGGTCTGTCGTTCTCAAACTCCGTCAACGCCAGGAGCCCCTCTGCTCGCTGTTGCACCGAGGGGGTGAAGTGGCTGATAAGCGCAGCCTTTAATGCACTGTACTTGTCGCTGTCCGGTGGGTGGTTGACCAGGTTCTCCACCCTCTGGACTGTGTGGTTGTCCAGCTTCGCCACCACATGGTAGAACATTGTGTCGTCTCTCGAGATTCTCCGGAGGTTGAACTGCGCCTCGACCGCGCTAAACCAGGAGCGCGGACTGTTCTGCCAGAAGTCCGGCAGCTGGAACGTGGCGGCATTCGTCAGGCTGGCTTCTGATGAGCCCGGCTCGGGAGAATTACTTCTGCTCATGCTTCGTCGTAAGGTCACCAGTGTGGAGATGTGTTGAAAGGATGAGACTGAGTTTATTCCTCAGGTTCAGCTTTATTCACAATCACATACTCCAACATTCCAAAGCAGAAAAAGAGGATGAATCTTCTCACGTCTGTCCTTTTATACCCAGGATATCAAACCTACAGTCACATGGTGTTTAATCAAACATACAGTCACATGGTACTTAATCCCAGTCACAATGTAACTTCCCCCGATCTTCACACCATCCACCCCCTAGTCTCCGGTGGTCAGGAAATCTCTCAAGGCCATCTCCTTGAAACAAAAGGCCAAATCTCACACCCTCCTGTTACCTCTAGGAGGCTCAGTCCCTTTGTTCCCCTGAGACGTGAAGCACACAATAAACATACAGTAATATATCTGTGGAGCATATGAAACCAACATATGTGCCCCACACTGAGTCTTCTTTGATGTTTATCTCCATTCGACAATTTTTTTTTAAATTACTGTCATATAATTATTAATAATTTATGGTAATGCTAACGTTTCACAGACGTGATTCAACCTGATAATTACATAATTTTGATCATGTAATCATGTCAGAACTGTAGCTGACTTTAAGGACTTTGCTGTTGGTGGAGTGTTTTTAGCAGATATGCTGTATCACACTCGTGTGCTTCGTTTATGTTCAGCGTTTTAGCTAAGAATGCTGTTCTAAAATGAGCTGCTGCTCTGGCTAATCCATTGCCTTGGTCATCCCCAGTTGTTGTGTGGGCAATCAGGGACCGTTACCCTGATCCCTATGGACAATACACTGGGTTTGTTCTAGCTCACGCTCCTGGTCTGTGGCAGGTCCACATGTACATCCATGGTACAAGGTGCATCAAAAACCTGGAGGTGGCAATTAATTTTTGGGTTCTGTCTCATTTTCTGTTGATTTAAATTTTATTGTTTTATATTATTAAAATAAATGTAAAATGGATGCCTAATATTGTTTGTGCCTTTTCTACTTTATATGTAAAGGGTGTTGATTGTTAGATTTACCAAGTGATGGCTTACCTCTCCTCAATGCACAACTGAAATACTGTCAACCTTTGTAAAACCTTGTAAAAATTACTGAGAACTTCAGTTATACATACCTGTTCAGACATGTGCAGAGCCTTCTCTTCAATAAGCTCAATTTCTGAAATTATTTGTAGTGCAGTAATACTCCAGTTGTTTTCATATGGATAGTCAGTGTAAAAAATTCAGTGCATTTCAGAAAATAAGCACATCACTAATCCAGTCTGACACAAAATCATTAGTCATAGTCCTCATAATATCTATAAAAAAGTATTCTTTAAATATTTAAATTTATATTGGATTACTGTATAATCTAAAGTTTTGTATTTTATAAAAGGTAAAGTCTCAGCAATATTACATTTTCTGACAGTGTACTAATATAATGATATAAAGCAAATCAACATCAACTAAAGCTGTCTGTGAAAAAAGGGCTGTTTTAATAAAACTTTATTATATAGCACAAATTTGCATCAACAGTCAGCTCATAGAACTTTGAAGTGCTGTATAAAGACCCCACAATTCCAGAAAGACCTCAACAATCAGGTGATCCCCTGTGAGGATCACTTAGCCACAGTGCAGAGGAAAAACTCCATTTTAACAATAGGAAGCCTCCAGCAGAAGTGGTTTTGGCATCTGATCAGGACGCCGCCTGTTCGCCTCCCACTTCAGATGTTTGGAACACGTCCCCCGAGGATGAGACCATGGGGCAGACTATGACTCCCAGCTGGCATGGAACACCTTGGTGTTCCATCTGAAGAGCTGTAGAAGGTGGCTGGAGAGAGGGAAGTCTGGACTGCTGCCTCCATGACCCGGACCCCAGAAAAGCTGTTGAGGATGGACGGACAGATGGCTGGGCAAAAGAAAATTTAGACAATATTCTCAAAAGTAGAAATAGTCTGTTTCCCAAATATCAGAATGTGAAAACAAAGTCAGATGTAGACATCTTCCCCGTGTGACTGTTGAGTGAAGTGGATCATCGTGGTCCATGGAGCCGATCTGGGAGGGCAATATAGAAAAATAATATAAGAAACTGGACACAAACTTCAAATCTTTCATTGTCTCATTAGTTTGTGTTGCCCTAGCTTCTTACAGTAAGGTACAAAATACCAATGTCCAAATTTAAAAAAATCAAAACAAACAGTTTAAACAAATAAAAATTGCATGAAAATATGACATAATCTGAACTTGTAGACATTTTTTAAACATTCCAAATATGCTAGAATGAGTGTGCTTGGTTTACAAATGCAAAATATACTGTTGGCGATAGAAAGAGTGGGTCGAGAAATGGAATTGGATTTTACCTGTGTGCCATGGGCTGTGTTCACTCATTGGACCTGATTCAAAAACAGGAAAAAGATTTTCGGTTCCACAAATTAAATTTACTGAGAAATTGATAATACCTCTATCTGCCAAGAATGTGTTGCGAGTCCAGCAAAAGCTAGGGGTACTCAAATGCTTTGCAAGCAGTTTCATGAAATGGTCAATCAGAGGGCAACTCTTACCGGCTCGGACGTCGCCCGGGTTAACAAGGTCAGGAGTTCCTGGCAGCCGAAGGCGAATTACAGAGCTGCATGGAGGAATCTGATCAGACCTAAATGAAACAGTCATTGTCACCCCCGACTGACTGCTATAATGATGATGATGATCAGGAATAAATTGTGATACCTTTATTTTAATATGTGGGCTTATTGATAACAATAAGAACTGTATAACCCATTTAGTCTCCAACAAAGAAAAATTGCACATCAAGGGTGATACTTTCTTAACAAACTCATTGATAAGCACAATTGCACTGGTAGATCAATTATTTGTGTTGTTGTAGTAATACAAAAAATGTTGCACCTACCATGAAGTCATCATGTGTTGCAGCTTTGTTACTGCGCCACTAAAAATGATAAATGATATCACGCAGCCACAGAAGCAATCCAGCCAGTCCCTTCGTTTTACCTGCCTGAAGAGGACAGGCACAAATCCATCCATCCATCCATCCATCTTCTTCCGCATCCATCTTTTATTTTTTGTAATTCATTTGTGGATAGTTAGGATATTGTAATGATTGGCAAGACTTACGTACAGATGAGATCCTTTTAGATTCTTGGCCCCATGCCACATATCAAAGTTTTGCTTGACACCAGGAAAAATGCCACGGTCTGAGTGACAGAGATTGCATTTTCAATTGCATCACTTGACCTGATCAAGCACTGCAAGAACGCCCTACTGTTGACCATTGCATGACGTCCTCTGCCAGTGCTGGAAGGAAGGTGCCGTACTACAGGACATGAGGGACGCAAAGATCATCACCCTCTACAAAAACAAAGGGGAGAGAAGCGACTGCAACAACTGCAGGGGCATCTCCCTCCTCTGCGTTGTTGGCAAAGTCTACGCACGAGTTGTTCTCGTTCGTCTACAGAAGCTTGCCGAACGTGTCTACCCCGAGTCTCAGTGTGGCTTCCGCGCTGAGCGATCGACGGTAGACATGATATTCTCCATCCGCCAACTACAGGAGAAATGCAGAGAACAGAACATGCCCCTGTACGTTGCCTTTATCGACCTTACCAAAGCGTTCGATCTGGTCAGCAGAGAGGGCCTTTTTAAAATTAAATCACCCTTATTGTCATTCAACCAATCATGTACAGCAGAACGAGATTGTGCTTTACCTATCTACAGTGTAAATCACACACACCCCAAGTGCAGAATCAGAGGGCCACTGCCATGCAAGGCGCCGCCACAGAGTTCCCTCCTCCATTCCATTTATTGCTGAGCACCAAGCTGGACGGCAGGAAGTTCCACTTTTATATGGTCTTCGGCATGACCCGGCCGGGATTTGAACCCCTGCCTCCCGGGTGTGGGGCGGATTCTCTACCAACTGAGCCACCACTCTGGTTTTCAAGATCTTGCCAAAGATAGGATGCCTACTAAAGTTGCAAAGCCTCATCGAATCATTTCACACCAACATGCAGGGGATAGTGCAGCATGATGGCAACGTCTCAGAGCCATTCAACATACGCAGCGAAGTGAAACAGGGCTGTGTACTTGCGCCAACCCTCTTTGGGATTTTCTTTGCTATGCTCCTGAGGCATGCCTTCAGCACAGCAACAGAGGGAATCTACCTGCACACAAGATCTGATGGCAGGCTTTTCAACCTTGCCCGCCTGAAAGCCAGAACCAAAGTACGCAAGGCTCTAATCAGAGACATGCTTTTCGCAGACGACGCTGCAGTCGCAACCCACACACAGCAGGAGCTTCAGACCCTGATGGACCGCTTCTCCCAGGCATGCAAGGACTTCGGGCTTACCATCAGCCTGAAGAAGACTAACGTCTTGGCGCAAGGCACAGAAGCACCACCAACCATCACCATTGACGACTACGAGCTGGAGGTCGTGAATCAGTTCACGTACTTGGGGTCCACGATCAGCAACAACCTCTCCCTTGATACAGAGATTGACAAGAGGATTGGAAAATCAGCCTTCACACTCGCTCGCCTCACCACACAAGTGTGGGAGAATCCTAAACTCTCTGTCAAGACGAAGATGGCAGTGTACAACGCCTGCGTCATCAGCACACTGCTCTATGGGAGTGAGACGTGGACAACATATGCCCGGCAGGAAAAGAGACTGAACTCCTTCCACTTGCGCTGCATTCGCCACATCCTGGACATATCCTGGCAGGACAAAGTGCCCAACACAGAAGTTCTATCCCGCGCCGGCCTTCCCTCCATGTTCACTCTACTCAGGCAGCGCAGGCTCCGCTGGCTAGGCCACGTTCACTGTATGGAGGATGGCAGAATCCCCAAAGACGTCCTCTACGGAGAACTGGCGACTGGCAGGAGAGATGTTGGCCGCCCACAGCTACGCTTTATAGACGTCTGCAAGAGAGACATGAAGGCCCTGGAGATCAACACAGCGCTGGGAGGGCCTTGCAACGGACCGCTCCAAATGGAGAGGCACCCTGACCAGACAGCTCAAGGCGGGTGAAGAGAGATTGACTGCTGCAGCAGATGAAAAAAGGACCCGCAGGAAGAACCGCCACAGACCCAGCAGCACGGAGACCACCCACAAGTGCGACCTGTGTGACAGGGACTGCCATTCGCGCATCGGCCTGTTCAGCCACAGGCGGTGCTGTTCCAGCAGAGTAGACGTTTAGGATTCTCTTCCATGGTCATCATAGACCGATGGAGGCCGACGACAACTAATTAAAATATTCAGCTAGAGAATTTTAATACCCACTTACCCATGAGTGCCATTCTGGGGAAAGTGACCCTGGTATACTTGATACAGGTGGCAATGGTGCCACGGTACATTTCCTTTTTGTTTTTACAGGAGTAGATGTGATCAGGTCATAATTGCCATAATACCTGTAAACAGATAACATCAGTCTCTTCATTAAGTTCTGATGCAACATATTACATGACTTTTTATAGTTAAACATTTACCAACAAAAAACATGTACATGAGTTAATTAAGGTCATTTACAACTGCATTTGTCATTAGTAGTAGGCTCTTTAAATCCAAAAAACACAAAATTGTTGGGCTGCTAGGCTGATAATACGCATTGAAAACAAACCAAATAGACTGAACCATAGATACAGGTCAAGTGGACCCCTGACCAAGTGAGCACCCTAAGTGGACCACGGGATCCTATCTGTACATGTACAAGTACATTCTCAATCCTGTGATTTATAAAAGTGAAGAAGGAGAACAAGAATTTTTATAAAACTGTTGGGAATACTTTTCACAGACACCAAGAAGTTTAAAAAATTATATATAGATGTAAGATGAGAACTAAGCTGACCCGGAGAAGGTTTTGGCTCCGTTTCTGCTTTCTAAAGACTTTTATTCTCCATCACTGCTGCTCATCACCGCTGGCTGCCCCAAGATGAATTTCACAGAATAGGTATGTGGGACTAGAATGTTCTGAATGAGGCTTTAAAAAGCTCTGAATCAGCTTGTGAATCACTGGATTGAAAATGTACTTGTGCATGTATAGATTGGACACCGGGGTCCACATGGGGTGCTCACATGGTCGGGTCCACCTGCCCTGTTCCCCTGCAAGATCATTAGCTAAAGATTCAAAGATTTTATTGTCACTACTACTATATGTGCAGGACATACAGGACAATTGAAATAGCGTTTCTCTCTCTACATTGGTGTGCATTTTATAAAAAGAAAGGAATTAGGCTAGATTAAAAAAAAACAACCAAAAAAAAAAACCAAGAACAAACAGCGACGGCAGCAGTCTATGTCCAGTCTATATACAGTTACATACATTGACACAGCGACATTTCGGGCAAAGAGTGCTTCTTTCAGTAAATGGGGATACATTGGGGTAAGATCATCTAACACAATATAAAACCAATTTATTTTCTAAACGTCAGCAATTTATTTTCTAAATGTCAAAAACGTTTGATCACCTAAGCAACAGATCCATTGTTCAACATATCATAAACTAATGCTATCAAATTTTGATTCTGGCAAAATTAGACATTAAAATTACGGGCAAAAAGTGCTTATTTAGATAAATGGCCACAAGTGTGTAGGAGGTCATCGAACACAATGTAAAACTAACGTATTTTTAAAAACTCATAACGTTCATTAGAAAAAAAAAGGAGTTCCTTCCTTCACGGAAGCTAATATATTTATCTTATACTAAAATATTAGGGCTAATGGAAGAAGTCCGAGAATTAAAATTAACAATTAAGGAAAAAGACAAAAAAATTGCAGACTTGGAGCGACGCGTCGAGGATCTTGAACAATGTTCTAGTATGGATGATCTAATTATAAGTGGACTAGACATTAAATATCAATCATATGCTCATGCTACAACAGGAATGAGAGGTGAGGAGGCTCCCCTTCAGTTCCTTGACAGTAGAAATATAAAGGTTGAAGCAAATGCAATTTCAGCCTGTCATGCTTTACCCAGAAAGGATAATAAAACAAAGAAATCAATTGTGATGTGTTTTGTGAACAGAGGGGTAAAGAATGACATACTGAGGCAGGCCAGAAAGCTACGGGGAACAGAAGTTTACCTAAATGAACATCTAACAAAAACTAATGCTGAAATAGCACGGCAAGCACGGATGTTGAAAAGACAAAATAAGATAAATGCAGCATGGACAAGAAATTGTAGAGTTTGGATCAAACTAAATGGAACACCTGAGGAAGCAAAGAGTATAATAATCAGAGAGATTACTGACTTAAATAAATATAGATGAACACTGACTAAGAAAATTAAGAGACTATGATAATCCATATCCACACACACGGCAAGAATAATTCTTTTGACATACCATGTCAATGTCCTTTAAAAAAAAAAAAAAAAAAAAAAAAAAAAACTTGTGGGGCACATATATGCATATATGTATATGACTGCATGATCCATACATATACCACCTTAGGCTTCACATCTGAGACGGAACAAAGGACTGAGCCGCTCTGGAGATAACACGAGGGTGTGAAGTTTAGTCTTTGGCATGCAAAGAGATAGCCTTGGGGGATTTTGCCCAGCAGCCAGAGACTGAGAGGTGGAGTGTGTTAAGATCGGGGGGAAGTTACATTGTGACTGGAATTAAGTACCATGTGACTGTATGTTTGATGTCCTGGGTATAAAAGGGACAGATGTTGGAAGATTCGTTCTCTTTTTCTCTTTCTGTGTTTGGATGATGTTGGAGAATGTGAATAAATCTGACTTGAGAAATAAACTCAGCCTCATCTTTCACCATTCTCCACACTGGTGACCTTATGACGTATCATGAGCAGAAGTAATTCCCCCGAGCCGGACTCGTCAGGAGCCAGCCAGGCGAACGCAGCCACAGTCAAGCAACCAGACTTCTGGCAAGACAACCCGTGCTCCTGGTTCCACTTGGTCGAGGCACAGTTTGCCCTCCGGGGGATAACGGTAGATGACACCAAATTCTACCACGTTATTTCCAAGCTCGACAACCGCACGGCTCGATATGTGCAGAGCTTTTTGGAGCGCCCACCGGCCGACGACAAATACAGCAGGTTGAAGGCTGCGCTCATCCAGCGTTTCACTCCCTCAGTCCAGGAGAGAGCGGAGAGACTCCTGGCCCTGAACGACTTGGGAGATAGCATGTCCGTCGACCTAATGGAAGACATGCTGAGGCTGAGGGGCTCAGATGGCGACGACTTCCTCTTCACCCACATTTTCCTGAGAACCCTACCGTCGGCCACGAGAGCGACCCTGGCTGGTTCACCGTTGATGGCCCAGCGGGACTTCCGCTCGCTGGCCCAGGAGGCACAACTGATTCTCAACGCCAGCAGACAGTGCGCGGCCACCGCAGCAGCGACGGAGCTCGGCGCGGCGGCCGGAGACGACAGTGGGCCAGAGGCGGCGGTAGCAGACCCACCGACAACGGCGGCGGCGAGGGCCAGGGATCGCGGAGGAGAAGACCTCTGTTTTTACCATCACCGCTTCGCAGAGAGGGCACGCAAATGTATACCACCGTGCCAGTTCAGGAGCTCGGGAAACGCCAAGACCAGGGGTCAATAGCAGCTGCGGCCCTCGGGGAAGAGAACAAGCTGCTCTACACGACGGATCGGGGAGGCAATTCCTCGTGGACACAGGCTCCCAAGTGAGCTTCATCATGCCTACATACACTGACCGGCTGGCGGGTCCCGGAGGTCATGGAGCATCAGCAGCGAACGGCTCGAGGATTAAGACCTTTGGTGAGAAGACTCTGCTTCTGTCCCTACACGGCCGTACATTTGAGTGGACTTTTGTTATAGCTGCAGTGAACTTCAATATGTTAGGGGCTGATTTTCTGTGCTCACATGGTTTGTTGGTTGATCTTGCTAACAGGCGCCCGGTTAATGCACTTTCTTTTTATTCTATTCCCTGTGCAGCCCAAGTGACCCCGCCCACAGCACAAGCCAACGTCGCAACAGCAGGTGGTAAGTTTCACACACTGCTCACTCAGTTCCCAGCACTCACGGTTCCCACATTTTCAGCAGCTGTCGCTAAACACGGAGTGGAACACTTTATTACTACCACCGGACCGCCCGTTTTTGCAAAAGCTCGGCACTTGGATGCAGCTAAACTGTCCATAGAGCGCGAGGAGTTCGCCAGCCTTGAAAAGTTGGGCATCATCAGACGTTCGAAGAGCCCATGGGCTTCCCCGCTTCACATGGTCCCTAAAGCTGACGGCTCATGGCGTCCTTGCGGAGATTTCCGCGGGCTGAACAATGCTCCAGCGCACCACCACTACCCAATCCCGCATATCCAAGATTTTTCCGTTCATTTGGCGGGGGCACGCATTTTTTCTAAGATAGACTTGGTCCGCGGGTACCATCAAGTCCCAGTACGCACTGAGGACATCCCCAAAACGGCGGTAATAACTCTGTTTGGCCTTTTCGAGTTTTTGCGCATGCTGTTTTGGCTTAAAGGTGCTGCGCAGACATTCCAGCGCATGATGGATGCGGTGTTGCGTGATCTCCCCTTCGTGTTCGTCTACCTGGACGACATCTTGGCAGCCAGCGCGTCCGAAGACGAACACGAAAATCACCTCACGGCAGTTTTCCGGAGGTTGGGGGAGCACGGGTTAATAATCAACCCAGCGAAGTGTCAGTTCGGGGTGACGCAGATTGATTTTTTGGGGCATCGCGTCTCTCCAGAAGGAGCCGTCCCGCTGCCTGACAAAATGCGCGCACTAACAAATTTTCCCCAACCACAAACGGTCAAAGCGTTACAGGAGTTTTTGGGAATGATAAATTTTTATAACCGCTTCCTCCCCCGTGCAGCGCAGCTCATGCAACCATTGTATGCCGCGCTAAAAAAAACAAAAACACACAAGCAAAATCGAATGGTCTCCTGAGTGAGAGCGCGCATTCGCGGAGGTCAAAACAGCCCTGGCAAACGCTGCGTTGTTAGCACATCCGGACCCCATGGCCTGCATAGCGCTCACTACTGACGCGTCAGATTTGGCCATAGGAGCGGTCGTAGAGTAGCAGGTCACTGGGATTTGGCAGCCGCTCGCCTTTTTCAGCAGGACGTTGCGCGATAGTGAGCGAAAATACAGCGCATTCGACAGGGAGTTGTTAGCTCTCCACTTAGCCATTCGCCACTTCCAGTTCTGGCTGGAGGGACGCCGTTTCACCGCGTTCGTTGACCACAAGCCGCTTAATTTGGCAATGGCCAAGGTTTCAGAACCGTGGTCGGGCCGGCAGCAGAGGTAGCTGGCTGCAATCTCAGAGTTTACTACCGATATTCAGCACGTAGCGGGTAAACTTAATGTGGTGGCAGACTGTCTCTCGCGCACTGTAGCGGCCCCAGTCCGCGTAGGGGTAGATTGTGCAACCATGGCCGCGAAGCAGGCTAGCAACGCGGAAGTGCGCGCCGCCGCAGTCCGCACAGGGATAGATTATGCAGCCATGGCCGCGGATCAGGTTAGTGACGCGGACGTGCGCGCGCTCCAGTCTGGACCAACAGGGTTAAGGCTGGAGAACAGGGTGTTACAAGATGGTATGCCCCCCCTAATCTGCGATGTCTCCATGGGTCGACTGCGCCCGGTGGTACCGACCGCGTGGCGCCGCCGCGTTTTTGACTCGATTCATTCTCTGGCGAACCCGGGGGTGCATGCGTCGGTCAAAATGGTAGGAGAGAAATTTGTATGGACGAGCCTGCGCAAGCAAGTTAAAGAGTGGGCAGCAGCCTGCATGGCTTGTCAACGAGCCAAAATACACAAACACACTAGAGCTCCCTTGGAGCCGTTTCACATCCCGGCTAAGAGGTTCGATCATGTGCATGTCGACCTCGTAGGCCCCCTCCCGCTGTCACAGGGGTGCACACACCTTTTGACAATGGTGGACCGCACCACGCGTTGGCCGGAAGTGGTCCCACTGGCATCAACCACAGCCGAGGAGGTGGCACGCGCGTTTTTAACGGCATGGGTAGCACGTTTTGGAGTTCCGTCGGACATTACGTCCGACAGAGGTCCTCAATTTGTTTCCGAGCTTTGGTCAGCGATTGCCCACAGCTTGGGGGTAACGATCCACCGCACTACCGCATACAACCCGCAGGCTAATGGTTTATGCGAACGTTTCCATAGGTCATTGAAAGCAGCCCTCAGAGCGTTGCTTACGGATGCAAATTGGGTGGACAGGCTACCATGGGTTTTATTGGGGTTGCGTTCTGCACCTAAAGAGGATTTAAAAGCCTCCCCAGCTGAGTTAGTTTTTGCACAGCCACTCCGGCTGCCAGGGGAATTTCTCCCAGATAATCCTGCGCCAGAGTGCTCCCCTGCTCAGCGGTTGCAGAGAGACACGGGATCGAGCACGCTTCCTGGCCCCGTTCATCACAGTTTTCCGCGCGTTTTTGTGCCTAAGGCTTTAAAAAATGCGGAGTTTATTTTTGTCAGACACGATGCGCATCGCCCCCCGTTGCGGCCACCTTGTGATGGACCATTTAGACTGCTGGAAACAGGGGATAAGCATTTTTTGCTAGATTTGGGTGGCAGGGAAGAACAGATTGGCATAAACAGACTCAAACCCGCCTTTGTGTTGGCTGACGAAAATGTGCTTTTGGCTATGGCTCCTCGGCACGGCAGACCCCCTAAGGAGCATTCATCAGGACACCCACAGGGATTGACTAACAGTTCTAATCCTCAGGCAGCAGCTCCCCAGCAGGAGGGCGCCGCGAGAGCGGTAAAGCCCGATTACAGCAGATATGGGAGGCGACTGAGGCCCAAGCAACATGTGGACTGATGTGTAATAATTTTACCATGACTTGCAAACTGTTATTACGGTTGTTCCATCTTAGACGTTTGGGGGGGGGGGGTCATGTGGGGCACATATGCACATATGTATATGACTGCATGATTCATACGTATACCACCTTAGGCTTCACATCTGAGACGGAACAAAGGACTGAGCCGCTCTGGAGATAACACGAGGGTGTGAAGTTTAGTCTTTGGCATGCAAAGAGATAGCCTTGGGGGATTTCGTCCAGCGGCCAGAGACTGAGAGGTGGAGTGTGTTAAGATCGGGGGAAGTTACATTGTGACTGGGATTAAGTACCATGTGACTGTATGTTTGATGTCCTGGGTATAAAAGGGACAGATGTTGGAAGATTGATTCTCTTTTTCTCTTTCTGTGTTTGGATGATGTTGGAGAATGTGAATAAATCTGACATGAGAAATAAACTCAGCCTCATCTTTCCCCATTCTCCACAAACTAAACAAAACAAACAAAAAAACTTATGACTGACTTGAGTAGACATCGATTATACCCAGTCAGAGGAAGTCATCTGACACAGAGTGAGGAAATTCAAACTCTGAAAATATGCCATTATGCTGAACATAAACTACAAGAGATGGAGAATGATATTGGTCCTGATAACCACTTTTTCAATAATATTCATAATCATTGTGAATATTACACTGAAAAGCAATTCAAAAGTCAAGTGCAACTAGATGGTAAACTATCAATAATACACTTCAACAGCAGAAGTCTTAACAAAAACTTTCCACAGATTCAGGACTATTTAAAACAGCTAGACAGAAAATGTACAGCCATCGCAGTCTCTGAAACTTGGCTTAATGAAGAGCAGGCTCCCCTGATGGCAATAGAGGGAACAGATCTCAAAAAAAGGGTGGTGGTGTTGCACTGTATACTGATGACCTGTATAGGTGTAAACTTGTAAATGGGATGTCCTTTGCACTACCAGGGATTTTAGAATGTGTTACTGTTGAGAATGACCAAGATAAAACAAAAAATCTAATTATAAGTTGTATATATAGAACGCCGGGAACTTGCATTGAGACATTCAGAGATAAATTAGTCGAGCTGTACAATAATATTACTAGTAAGAAAATGGTAGTAATTTGTGGAGATTTTAATATTGATTTACTAAATCCATAACAACAAAATGTAATTACAGAGTTCATGAATTCTATGTACAGTATGAGTCTATATCCCACAATAACACATCCCAGTACAATCACAGTTCACACTGCTACACTTATTGACAACCTGTTTGTTAATATTATTGATAAGAAAATAGAAAGTGGATTAGTTTGGAGGATCAAATAAGGGTCACCAGTGTGGAGGCATGGAATAAGTGCAGGCAGACACAGTGAACTGAAGTTTAAAAGGGTGTTTTATTCATCCTCCATCATGAGGGTTCACCCCAGCGCTGTGGGAGCGCGCTGGAGCGAGCCCTGTGTCTCTAGTCAGCAAACAGGCAATGTGTGTGATCAAAAAGTGAGTGAGTGAGCAAGCGATATGCAGTTGACTTATATACCAAGCTAGACAATGCATGCATGGCATATTAGCATCACAGTAAACAGCAGGAAGGCATGGACATTTGCATTAGAGTCACACATATCAATAGCAGGATTACTGGCACCGGACTTCCTCTCTACCTATTGATATCAGTCTATACATCTCACTGTTCTGCTAATTGCTCCAGCTGAGCGCTCTGCTTGTCCCATAGGCTGTGGGGGTCACCCACAGCACTCCCCCCCAGAGGGCTCAGCAGAGGGCTGAGGCGTCGATCGTCCGGCTTTGGAAGCGAGCTGCACGAAAAGCTCTGTGCCGGAGGAGGGGGAGGGAGGGGGGTGGGGGTAGCAAGTGCCGGCCCGGGACGGCGAAGTTGTCTGGGCAGCGCAAAAATTGCATGTGGATCCACGATGTTGAGGGGCTGTCCCGTTAAACGTGGCGGAGGTCCACAGCGGCTGTGAGAAGAAAGATTTGTCTCTGACTCCTCTCGCGGCTTCAGCCCTGCGAAGATGCGTAGCAGCCATGAAGAAAAAAAAAAACAAAAGCTCGAGCTGTGTGAGGGACTTGGCGTTTTGGCTTTAGGTGCGGGCGCAGCCCTAAAGCCCTCGGGGACAGCTGACGGCTGGATTCCCATTGTGCGCCGTGGCTGAGACCCATACATCCTGTGTGCTGCGTGTCTGCTTCAGGTGTGTGAGCAGCCCTGAAGGTTCCGAGGATGGCGGTTGGCCGTGTTTCTCGGGCATGTGCAGCGGCGGAGGACAATGGCAATCTGTGGAGCCGGATGGTCCCTGGTGCGTGGCACGCTGTCCTCATAACCCCCCGGTGTGCGTGCGGGGGTTTGGTGCATGGCAGGTCCGCTGTCGCGAGGCGAGTCAGGGTCAGGGAGCTTGATGGAAATCAGCGTCATCGGCGCCGATGGTCTTCCTGTTCGGGCTGTTGCTGTCGTTCACTCGTGCCATGTCATGGTGCGTTCTGGTCCAAGCGTTGCATTCTCCGTCCAGCCCTGGAGGTCGCCGTCGTGGAGAGAGGAGGAGGTGCGTGCGCGCTTGTGTGGATGCAGAGTTGCGGTGAGAGGGAGTAGACGTTCTTTGTCCCTCGGCCGGTCCCAGCGTGGATGTCCAGATCTCAGGCGAGGGTCGCACCATGACGCTTTCTGCAGCTTTCCCAGTCGTGGATGATCTCCTGGGTGTTCGCCTGGTGTTGGTTCTGCGTCGAGGTCTCCCGGTGGCAGAAGGGAGGGCAGTCCATTTGCGTCAGGCAGCTGCGTTCTTTTGTCGTCGGAGTCACCGTCGGGGGCTGCGTTCGTTCGTCGTCAGCGTGTTCTTTGCTTCGGGGTCACCAGTGTGGAGGATCAAATAAGGGTCACCAGTGTGGAGGCACGGAATAAGTGCAGGAAGACACGGCGAACTGAAGTTTCAAAGGGTGTTTTATTCATCCTCCATCACGAGGGTTCACCCCAGCGCTGTGGGAGCACGCTGGAGCGAGCCCTGTGTCTCTAGTCAGCAAACAGGCAATGCGTGTTATCAAAAAGTGAGTGAGTGAGCAAGCAATATGCAGTTGACTTATATACCCAGCTAGACAATGCATGCATGGCATATTAGCATCACAGTAAACAGCAGGAAGGCATGGACATTTGCATTAGAGTCACACATATCAATAGCAGGATTACTGGCACCGGACTTCCTCTCTATGAATGAATGAATGAATGAATGAATGAATAAGGTTTATTGTCAATACTTCCATACATGCAATACATACAGAAGAATTGAAATTTGACTTGACATTGGGCGCGCTCTATAAGCGCATCCCAGGCTGCGGCAGCCCGAAGGCGCCAGTCGAAACAGTGGGGGGTAAAGAGGGGGAGGGGGGGAGGGGAGGGAAACACAATAGGCAGAGAGAAAAAAGCATTGTTAATCAAAATAGAGCTCATTTTATAACCAAAATTGTGATTACAAGAAAAAAAAAAACTCTCTAATGCACAATTAGCAGACAATAGAGCTCACACAATGACAAAGCAGTAGAGAGAGAGTGTGAGTGTGTGTGTGTCAATGTATAATCAGTCATGTAATGTTGTATGCAGTGTGTGTATCAGTACTGGGACAGCAAAAAAACCTCGCTGAGCAACGATTAGATGTTATGACTTAGTGTCCTCCAAGCATAGTTAACAAGTCCACAAGAGTTCATTCTCTCAGTGCTTGTTCGATGGTAATTCCCATACTGGGCACATACGCTGTCCTTGAGAGATCAGATTACTGCACACCAGATGTTAATGTTAGGGAAATGCAAGACAAAACATTCTTCTGTTTTGTCTTCATCCAGGAGGAGAATAATCAACAGGGCACCGAATACAAGGTCTAATAGGCACAGATCACTCAGAGCAAAGAATTTTCATCTCTTGCGATTCTGTGCTTCATAACTCCATACATAGGCTTTAAAATCATTCCCTGGAGAGCACCAAGCGACTCCAGATGTTTCCCCTTCTAAACATAGGTAAACATGTCCGGTAGAGTCCATCCCTCTACAGTGCATGCCAGATGGTAAATTCCATGTTAGTCAATGCCGCTATCAGTGCACTCCCCGTCTGGTCGAATTGTTAAAGAAGCAGCTACGCCGGGTCCGCATTTTGATTAGCTCTTCCAGTTAAATTTCCGATACACCAGGAAAACTCCAGAGCCAATCAGCAGAAAATCCTGTGATCGTGAAGCCAAAACTGTCACACATGGCTCTAGGGAGCCACGCAATAAGAGAGCCAAGGGCGAGCCAGTCAGTTGTGATGTTTAATAGTGACAGGGGTAAGGGATGAAGAAAGCACAGATGCTCATACATAGTTACACTCATGGGCAGTACAGCAACAGAGTTAACAGTTAATAAGGTGGCGCTCCCAAGTGATTCGCTAAGACTAGTAGAGGGCTTGCGCCGGACATGGGGGCACAGAGGCACAAATGCTTCTTACGGGAAAACACTTACGAGAGATGCTGGATGATGAGACAAGGGCTGGCACCGGACGAAGGGGCTCCAGCCTAGTAGTGCTTATGTCGCAGCGCCGAATGATCGTGGCTGCTCCACTTTATACTCATTAGCAGCGCCCCAGCTGATGAGGATTAATTGGCCCCAGCCGTTCCGTGACACTGACAGCTGGGAGCCAGCTGAGGCGCTGCCCAATGAGAGGCAGGGATAAAAGGAGCATGGGCTGAGCGCCGAGCCGGCGTCTCACCCCATGGTGACAGAGCCTCCCCCTCACGGTCAGGCTCCCGAACGACCAGGAACATCCCAGCCCCCCACCACCACCACCTAGGGTGGGCGGAAGGGAGGCAGGACCGGAGGGGAAGATGCAAAGGGAAGGTCAAAGCAAAAAAAAAAACCACTGGACAATGTAGGGTCGCAGGGCAGAGAGAGGAAAAAACCCAAACACAATACGTTACAAAACAGGGAAAAATTAACCCAGGGCACAGATGGGGAGAAAACTGAGTAGGACACAGGTTACGCTCTACTCAGATAACACAACGTGTAGCCCAGGGCAAGAAAGGGAGGAAAAAAAAAACTAAGAGGTAACAGGACAAATAAAGCAATTACAGAGTATGGTTAAGGGGGAACGAAACACACTACTCCATAACACACTCCTACAAAGCTAAAGATAAAATAAGGGTGATGAAAGACACTGAGTACGGGTGGCAGGGAAAACAATACACAGCGCCATATACAAAGAGGGACACCCAGGGAAATAACGGTGACAGGGTAGGAACAGGATGAACATGAGGGAAAAATGCTGAGTACAGTTTACAAGGGGGAGAACGCAATACACAGCACCAAAAAAACGGGGGATTACCTAGAGGAATAAAGGTGACAGGATCATAGGATAACAATAAGGTAAAATGCTGAGTACGGTTAATAAGGGAGAAAACACAATACACAGCACTAAATACAAGAAGGGTCACCTAGAGGGATAATGGTGACAGGTGAAACAGGGTAACAATAAGGTAAATTGCTGAGTACGGTTATAAGGGGAAAAAACACGATACACAGCACTAAATACAAGGGTCACCTAGAGGGATAATGGTGACAGGAGCACAGGATAATGATAAGATAAAAATGCTGAGTATGGTTAATAAAAAAAACACAACACACAGCACAAAAACATATATTCCCCTAACGGACAAAGAAACTACACCCGAGTGACCTCAATAATAATAAAAGAAGTAAAGGACACCCGAGGAGACGGCAGGCAGAGTCCAAAACGGCTGGAATTGTTCTGGTAATCTCCCCACCCATTGTCCAGTTGGCAACCCGGGGAAGAGACAATGTTCGGGCGGCCAAGTCCAAACCCAAATTCCAAGAAACCAGGCCACCGGTAGCCGTGCCAGGCCACCCAGCAACAATACAGTTCGTCGGGAGGTTGGACCAGCTCGCCGAACCAGAAGACTTGCAGGTCGAGCCATCGACCCGCGTCACTCAACCACCAGGACCGTTGAGACGGGCGAAGGGTCAGAGCGGACCCCGGAGGAAGAGGCTTAGGGGAGAGCCGATGATGAGGTAGACGAGCGTCAGGCTTCAGGGGAACAGCCACCTCCCCACCGGACCTGGACAATACTGGGGTGGCACCCACGTCGGACTCCGATTGGGTCTTAGGCGAACCCACGCTGAACGCCACTGGAGCAGCACCCGCATCGGACCCCGATTGGGTCTCGGGCGAATCCACGTCGAGCACCGCTGGAGCAGCACCCACGACGGACCCCGACTGGGTCGGCACCGCACCAGAACCGACCTTCAACACTGAACCTGGACCCCACAGCACCACGAGGAACGGTGACTCCTCGCCGGCGACCTTGGAAGAAGGCTCAGAGGAGAAAACAGAACCGGGGTCAGGATCACCGGCAGCGCCAGAACCTGGCGGAACGAGCTCCGATGCAGCGGGCGGCTGCACCCGGCTCATCCCCCCTAGAGACAGGCTAAAGTGCTCAGAGAAATAGAGGGAGAAAAGAGAGAGGAGCACTCGCCTGATCTCGGGTTCCGACGCCGTCCAGGACTGCGAAGATCCAGGATCCATTGTCCGGAGGTCGTTGTCAGGCTCCCATTCGGCTGCGTCGGGCCCCGCAGCCAGGACGATGGTCAGCGCAGCTTGAGGTTCCTCCAGCACAGGTAGCCACGCCGACAGTCCACGCGGCGTGATGGTAGGAGAACCTCGTCCTGCTGGACCGAACCGCACCTCCGTGGAGACCCGGGGACGCTTGGTCATCGGCACAGACACCACACAGCAGTCGGTCTTCCTCCTCCGCCCACAATGTAGCTGCGGAACCGCAGGCCCTCTCCTCGTCCCACCACGTTGACCCGGAGCCGGGGAGCGCTCGGCGGAGAGAGACACAGAGGATGCAGGATTAAAGGCACAGGTTACAGCAGGTGGTGGGAGTTCAGGGAGCTGCGGACCCCGAACTCCACCTCCAGGAGTGTGACAGAGCAAATCATTAAACTGATGTAAATAAACTGAGACTTGCCTGCCTCCTGGAGGTTGGGTGGAGCCTGCTGCGGTGAACATTGCTTCCTCCTCTCCCCGCCAGGCGATAACGGAGGACCCCCTGGGAAATCGTCTGGGGACCGCTCAAGTTGTCTCCAGGAGAGGGCTCACCAGGCCGGGATTCCAGGCACACACAGCAGTCGGGGAGCGCGTCGAGGAGGAGGGGCAAACAGCCGGGGTGAGCCAGCCTGAATGCCCTGGAGTGACAGCGGGGGAATGAGGCTCAGGGAACGAGGCTGTAAAATCTCCACACTGACGAGGCGAAAAGGTGACAGCTGCGTGGGAGGAGAGGTCCTGGTGGAAGCCCAGAACTGGATCCGGACGGGGTTCATGCTGAGGTGACTTGGCGAAGTGATGATGGCTATTCCCAGGGGACGAAGCGAGGGGGGAACCCAGGAATCGCCGCTCCTGAGCAGAGACCGAGGCAAGGAAGGTGTTGAGCTCGGGAAAGCTTCGCTGCCCTGGAGTCCTCTCCACCAATCTCACTGCCGCCGCCACGTGCCTGCAGATGGTGAATGGATGCACAGCGGGAATCGCATCAGCCGCTCGGTCCCAGACGTAACTGCTGTCAGCTGCGGCTCCATGGGGGGAATCCCGAGTGACGTGGTGCAGAACGGGGAAAGCCCTCTGGGTGGCGCGAACTCCCGGGCTAGAATGGCAGCAGGAACGGGGTCCCGAAGCGGGGGGCAACGTCATCCACTTCGGCGTTCTGCCGGGATTTCCATCCAGTTTCTGGCTGTGCGTCCATGGCGTCAATCCTGGCACTGACCTCGAGATGGAATAAGGAGCGAGTGTAACTGTCCAGGAGATCCTCAGCACGGCCTGGATGCCAGCGTCTCGCGTTGGAGGCGTCGTGCAGGGTGAAGAGTGTCCTGTCGACAGCCCCCAGGATGGACCTCAGCTCGTCGCCCTGGCGTCGGAGGTGACTCCTGGGAAACGGCATGCTAACAGCGCTAACACCCGGACAGGAAGGTACAAGTCCAAACCATTTACGGCCACCGGCAACTCGTTCTGGCTGTGACATACTGTCACACGTAGCTCTAGGGAGCCACACAATAAGAGAGCCAAGGGCGAGCCAGTCAGTTGTGATGTTTAATAGTGACAGGGGTAAGGGATGAGGAAAGCACAGATGCTCATACATAGTTACACTCATGGGCAGTACAGCAACAGAGTTAACAGTTAATAAGGTGGCGCTCCCAAGTGATTCGCTAAGACTAGTAGAGGGCTTGCGCCGGACATGGGGGCACAGAGGCACAAATACTTCTTACGGGAAAACACTTACGAGAGATGCTGGATGATGAGACAAGGGCTGGCACCGGACGAAGGGGCTCCAGCCTAGTAGTGCTTATGTCGCAGCGCCGAATGATCGTGGCTGCTCCACTTTATACTCATTAGCAGCGCCCCAGCTGATGAGGATTAATTGGCCCCAGCCGTCCTGTGACACTGACAGCTGGGAGCCAGCTGAGGCGCTGCCCAATGAGAGGCAGGGATAAAAGGAGCGTGGGCTGAGCGCCGAGCCGGCGTCTCACCCCATGGTGACAAAAACTGATAGATGTTTTCCACATCATCAGTCGAATCACGCAGACACATGAGTTCCAATCCATGGGTCTCTCCGAGGGGCTCCCCCAGGCCCAAATTTTTGTAAAATGTTGTCAATATTATTAAGCCGCTCACCAAATTCATTTTTTTCGTTTGGATCAAGATTCAGCCAGAAGAACAGCGACGCAGACAAGACAGCAAGCTGGGATTCACAGGGAGGGAGAAGGAGGAGAGGAGAGGAGAGAACAAAGCGTCTGTTCTCTCTGAAAGCCGGAAGTAACTACCTATTGATATCAGTCCATACATCTCACTGTTCTGCTAATTGCTCCAGCTGAGTGCTCTGCTTGTCCCGTAGGCTGTGGGGGTCACCCACAGATTATTGATAAATGATATAAGTGACCATTTGCCAACCTTTACACTTAACCATGGCCACACGGAGGCCAATACAGAAAAAAAAAAAATAAATAAAATCGTTCTGATACAAATCACAAAATGCAATCAGTTCTTTTAAAGAAGACTTACTGAAGCAGGACTGGACAAAAGTCTATGTATCGGATGTAAATTAAGCCTACGACACATTTATGAACATAGTAACCACTCTTTATGAAAAAAATTGTCCATTAGTAAAGAAAAAGCTTAAACATAAATTTGTCGATAAGCCACGGTTAACCAAAGGATTACAAAAGGTGTGTAAAAAGAAAAATTTATTATATAAAGCTTTTCTAAAGAAAAGGACAAAAGAAGCAGAGCAGCGGTATAAAACATACTGTGGCACACATATTTGAGATGCTTAAGCTGCATATGTATATTACTTTTGAGATGCTTAGGCTGCATATGTATATCACTGTTACCTCACGTCTTAGAAGGAACAATATGTCTGGACCTCCTGGGGATGACAGGAGGGTGTGAAATGTGTCTTTAGAAATGGCTCTGAGAAGACTTCCTGACCACCAGGGTTTAGGTGGAGAAGAGAGGACCTGGGGGGGGGGGGGTGTATTGTCTCTGGGGAGTGAATGACAATGTGATTCTGTACTCTGATGTCCCGGGTATAAAAAGGGGAGATGTGGGAAGTTAGTTCTCTTTTTCTGTTTGAGAAGATGTTGGAGACACGTGATTGTTAATAAACCTGAATTGAGAAATAAATTCAGCCTTTTCACTTCACGCTCTCCACACTGGTGACCTTAAGACGTATAATGGGCAGAGACAATTCCCCCGAACCAGACTCGCCAGGGACGAGCCGGGCAAGTGCAGTCTCAGTCAAGCTACCAGAATTCTGGCAGGACAACCCGGACTCATGGTTCCTCCTGGCCGAAGCCCAGTTCGCTCTCGGGGGAATAACAGCAGATGTCACAAAGTTCTACCACGTCATCGCCAAACTCGACAGCCGCACAGCTCGACATGTGCGGAGCCTGGTGCAGTGCCCACCCGCTGGCAACAAATACGGCGGGTTGAAAGCTGCCCTCATCCAGCATTTCACTCCCTCAGCCCAGGAGAGAGCTGAGAGACTCCTGGCTCTGCACGACTTGGGAGAAAGCACGCCTGTTGACCTGATGGAAGACATGCTGAAGCTGAGAGGTTCAGACAACGACGATTTCCTCTTCACTCACATCTTCCTGAGAACTCTACCGTCGCAGACGAGGGCGACCCTGGCGGGGTCCCAGTTTGTGACCCAGCGGGACTTCCGCGCGCTAGCCCAGGAGGCGCAGTGGATCCTCAACGCCAGCGGACGGCACACGGCCACCGCAGCAGCGGCAGATCTCGGCGCGACGACCGGGAACAGCAAAGGGCCAGAGGCGACGGAGGCAGATGCACCAACAACGGCTACAGCGAAGCCCCGACACCGCGGAGGAGACGACCTCTGTTTTTACCATCATCGCTTCGCAGAGAGGGCACGCAAGTGTATACCGCCGTGTCAGTTCCAGAGCTCGGGAAACTCCAGGACCGGGAGTCGGTAGCAGTTGTGGCCCTCGGTGAACAGAACAAGCTGCTCTACCTGATGGATGCGCGTTCTGGGAGGCAATTCCTCGTGGACACAGGCTCCCAAGTGAGTTTCATCATGCCAACCTACGCTGACCGGCTGGCGGGCCCCTGGAGTCAAGGAGCATCAGCGGGGAACGGCTTGAGCATTAAGACCTTTGGTGAAAGGACCCTACTTCTGTCCCTGCATGGCCGCACATATGAGTGGACTTTTATTATAGCGGCGGTGAGTTTCAACATGTTAGGTGCTGATTTTCTGTGCTTACATGGGTTGTTGGTTGATCTCCCCAATAGACGCTTGGTTAATGCACTCTTGTTTTACTCTATCCCTTGTGCAGCTCGAGTGTCCCCGCCCACAGCACAAGCCAAAGTCGCCACAGCAGGTGGTAAGTTTCACACACTCCTCACTCAGTTTCCAGCACTAACGGTTCCTACTTTTTCAGCAGCCGTTGCTAAACACGGGGTGGAGCACTTTATCACTACCGCTGGTCCCCCCGTTTTTGCAAAAGCTCGGCACTTGGATGCAGCTAAACTGACCATAGCGCGCGAGGAGTTCGCCAACCTGGAAAGGTTGGGCATCATTCGACGTTCGAATAGCCCATGGGCTTCCCCGCTCCACATGGTCCCTAAGGCTGATGGCTCATGGCGACCTTGCAGTGATTTTCGCAGGTTGAACAACGCCACAGCGCACGACCACTACCCAATCCCCCATATTCAGGATTTTTCGGTTCATCTGGCGGGGGCGTGCATTTTTTCTAAAATAGACTTAGTCCACAGTTATCATCAAGTCCCAGTACGCGCTGAGGACATTCCCAAAACAGCGGTAATAACTCCGTTCGGACTTTTTGAGTTTTTGCACATGCCGTTTGGGCTTAAAGGCGCCGCGCAAACTTTCCAGCGCATGATGGATGCGGTGTTACGCAATCTCCCTTTTGTGTTCGTCTACCTGGATGACATTTTGGTAGCCAGCGCGTCCGAAGAAGAACACGAAAAGCACCTCACGGCAGTTTTCCGGAGGTTGGGGGAGCACGGGTTAATAATCAACCCAGCGAAGTGCCAGTTCGGGGTGGCGCAGATTGATTTTTTGGGGCACCGCGTCTCCCCAGAGGGAGCAGTTCTGCTGCCGGGCAAAGTGCGCGCAGTAGCAGATTTTCCCCAGCCACAAACGGTCAAAGCACTACAGGAGTTTTTGGGAATGGTGAATTTTTATAACCGTTTCCTCCCCCGCGCAGCGCAGCTCATGCAACCACTGTATGCCGCGCTTAAAAAACAAAAACCCTCAAATGCAATCGAATGGTCCCCAGAATGGGAGCGCGCATTCTCGGAGGTAAAAAATGCCCTTGCGGACGCTGTGTTGTTGGCTCACCCAGACCCAACGGCTCGCATAGCGCTCACCACTGATGCGTCAGACGTGGCCATAGGGGCGGTAGTGGAGCAACAGGTTGCCGGGGCTTGGCAGCCGCTGGCCTTTTTCAGCAGGACCTTGCGCGAGGCCGAGCGAAAATACAGCGCGTTCGACAGGGAGTTGTTAGCGCTCCACTTAGCCATTCGTCACTTCCAGTTCTGGCTGGAAGGTCGGCATTTCACCGCGTTTGTCGACCACAAACCGCTCACTTTTGCGATGGCCAAAGTTTTGGAACCATGGTCGGGCCGGCAGCAGAGGCAGCTGGCTGCAATTTCAGAATTTACTACTGATATTCAACACGTAGCGGGTGAACTTAATGTGGTGGCAGACTGCCTCTCTCGCGCTGTAACCGCTCCAGTCCGCACAGAGGTAGATTATACTACCATGGCCGCAGAGCAAAATAGCAGCGCAGAAGCGTACGCGGCCCCAGTCCACGTGGGGATAGATTACGCAGCCATGGCTGCGGATCAAGGTAGCGACACGGACGTGTGCGCACTCCAGTCTGGAGCAACAGGGTTAAGGCTGGAGAGCAGGAGGCTGCAAAATGGTATGCCCCCCCTAATCTGCGATGTCTCTACAGGACGACCGCGTCCGATAGTGCCGGCCGCGTGGCGCCGCCGTGTTTTTGACTCGATTCACTCTGTGGCACACCTGGGGGTGCACACGTCCGTAAACATGGTAGTAGAGAAGTTTGTTTGGCCGAGTCTGTGCAAGCACGTTAAGGAGTGGGCAAGAGCCTGCATGGCTTGCCAGCGGGCCAAAATACACAAGCACACGAAAGCCCCCTTAGAGCCGTTTCACATCCCGGCCAAGAGGTTCGATCATGTGCATGTCGACCTCGTAGGCCCCCTACCCTCGTCGCAGGGGTGCACACATCTTTTGACAATGGTGGACCACACCACGCATTGGCCTGAAGTGGTCCCACTGGCATCAACCACAGCCGCAGAGGTGGCCCGCGCATTTTTAACGGCTTGGGTAGCGCGTTTTGGTTTCCCGTCGGATATTACGTCCGACAGGGGGCCTCAATTTGTTTCTGAGCTTTGGTCAGCGATGGCCCGCAGCCTGGGGATAACAATCCACCACACTACTGCGTACCACCCCCAGGCTAATGGTTTATGCGAGCGTTTTCATAGGTCATTGAAAGCAGCCCTCAGAGCGTCGCTGACAGATGCAAATTGGGTAAACAGACTACCATGGGTTTTATTAGGGTTGCGTTCTGCACCTAAAGAGGACTTAAAAGCCTCCCCAGCTGAGTTGGTGTTTGCGCAACCACTCCGGCTGCCAGGGGAGTTTCTTCCTGATAACCCGGCGCCAGAGCGTCCCCCTGCTCAGCGGTCACTGAACGACACGGGAGCAGACATGCTTCCGGGCCCCGTTCATCACACTTTTCCACGTGCTTTTGTACCTAAATCTTTAAAAAACGCCAAGTTTGTTTTTGTCAGGCACGAGGCTCAGCGCCCAACCCTGCGACCACCTTATGACGGCCCATATAGAGTGCTGGAAACAGGTGATAAGCATTTTTTGCTAGATTTAGGGGACAGGAGGGAAACAATTGCTATAGACAGACTTAAACCTGCTTTTGTGATGGCTGGTGAAACTGTGCAAGCGGCGAGGGCTCCTCGACGCGGCAGACCCCCTAGGGAGCAGGCCCCAGAGCCCTCTCAGGGATTGACTAACAGTTCTCATCCTCAGATAGCAGATTCACTGCAGGATGGCGCCACGGGAGCGGCGAAGCCCGCCTACAGCAAGTTTGGAAGAAGGTTGAAGCCCAGACAGCATATGGACTGATGTTTGTGATTTTATCATGTTGTCTAGACTATGTTGTATTGTTTCATCTTCGACGCTTGGGGGGGCGGGGTTATGTGGCACACATATTTGAGATGCTTAAGCTGCATATGTATATTACTTTTGAGATGCTTAGGCTGCATATGTATATCACTGTTACCTCACGTCTTAGAAGGAACAATATGTCTGGACCTCCTGGGGATGACAGGAGGGTGTGAAATGTGTCTTTTGAAATGGCTCTGAGAAGACTTCCTGACCACCAGGGTTTAGGTGGAGAAGAGAGGACCTGGGGGGGGTGATGTATTGTCTCTGGGGAGTGAATGACAATGTGATTCTGTACTCTGATGTCCCGGGTATGAAAAGGGGAGATGTGGGAAGTTAGTTCTCTTTTTCTGTTTGAGAAGATGTTGGAGACACGTGATTGTTAATAAACCTGAATTGAGAAATAAATTCAGCCTCTTCATTTTACGATCTCCACAATACAAAAATAAGTTAACATATATAATAAGATGTAGTAAAAGAGACTATTACAGTAAAGAACTGAAGAAAAACAGCGACAATATTAAAAATACATAGACAATACTTAATATTCTTGGAAATAAAAACAGAAATACAAGCTACCCAACCAATTTTTCAAAAAATAATACAACGACTCAGAGTGTGAATGCAGTTTCACCTGCAGATGAATTTAATAACTTTTTTTGTTAACATTGGTCCTAATTTGGCTCGAGAAATACCTATTACAGCATCTACGGGTGATACAATAAGCAAAAACACTGCTATAAAAGACTCCATTTTTATAACGAACACAGACGAGAGAGAGGTCATTGAAATTGTTAAATCGTTTAAAAGTAAGACATCTACGGACTGTGATGGTATTGACATGCTCTTAGTCAAAACTATTATCGAATGCTTAGTGAAACCACTTAAAATGCTTAGTGGTTCCAAGGTTGTCATAGCCAGGAGCGGCACTGGGGTTAAGCTCCCAGTGCTCATAAAATGCTCCTTAGGGCGTGTGTCTCGAAAAGCCTCTGACAACTAAGTCCAACTCCTAGCCTGCCCGTGTGGTTTAGTCTCTAAGCCCGGCGGAACTGCTTTTACTAATAGGAGAAGGGGCGAGGGCGGATCTCTGGCGCCTTAAAACCAGATGCTTCGGGTAGATGGTGGCTCGTCAACCTGGGAAGGTAGCCCATCTAGGGGAAGGTAAACCCTAATTTCAAACCTCCGCTGCCTTGCGGCATACCTGGTCACAGGAAAGGCTTTGGGAGTCAACCCTGAGGAAAAATCCGGAGTTGGAGCCCCTAAGGCAGTTCTATGTTGTGCTCAACATTGTTCTGGCAGCTCCTGCAACGGCGCTGGTGCCAAACTGTAGCAGCCCTGCTGTTCCTTTGGATTCATCAGTGACGTGGAGAGGGGGGACATGCTGCATGGGCAACATCTTGTCCTCCATATCTTCCTGCCCAGGCTTGAATCCTACCAACGCCCAACGCTGGAGGACACTCCAGCTTCGCCTTTGGCGTAGACAAAACACGGGGAATGACAGTTACCGGTTATAAGCCACCGCTCAATTGGCATAGAGCACGGCGCCAGGGGGTTGTTTCCGACGGTGGGAGGGATCATCAGATCTCACTGGACAGCTACCGCCCGCCTCAAGCTGGGCAGCCCCCAGCCAATAAGGTGTTGTCCCGCCACAGCTTGCTTTCCTCATTGGGTGCATGGGGATGAGGAGAAGTCCGAACAGCAGGCTGAGAACCTTCGCACCAGGCAAGACAATAAAACAAAAGAGACCAACTCTAAAACTGGAAACTTGGAACGTCCGCACTATGATGACAGGACTCGCTGCTAACCTCAAGGACATCAACAACACCAGGAAGACTGCCATCATCAACAATGAGCTGAAGAGACTGGGAGTGGATATCGCCACTCTCCAGGAAACACGGTTGGCTGACGCAGGCACACTGAGAGAGAAGGACTACACGTTCTACTGGCAGGGAAAGGGCAGTGACGGACACAGGGAACACGGAGTGGGCTTCGCAGTGAAGAACACCTTGCTGAACATGGTGGAACCGGGCAGCACTGGCTCTGCACGACTCCTCACCCTCCGCCTGAACACCACTCAAGGCCCAGTCACCCTCGTCAGTGTGTATGCCCCAACACAGACAGCCACACCAGAGGCAAAAGACGAGTTCTACGAGAATCTCGCAACAACTGTCAGGATCATCCCCAACTCTGAACAACTCATTCTCCTTGGAGACTTCAATGCCAGAGTGGGTGCTGACCACGACTCCTGGCCCTCCTGTCTTGGACCTTTTGGCATGGGCAGAATGAACGACAACGGACAGCGGCTGTGCATCACAAACTCGTTCTTCAAGACCAAGCCCCAACACAAGGTTTCCTGGCGACATCCGCGCTCCAAGCACTGGCACCAGCTGGACTTGATCCTGACCAGGTGCACCTCACTGAAGAACATGCTAATCACCCTTTCGTTCCAGAGTGCAGATTGTGACACGGACCATTCATTGGTGTGTTGCAAGGTCAAGCTGCAGCTGAAGAAATTCCATTGTGCTAGACAGCCTGGAAAGGCACGGATTGACACCAGCAAGATGGCTCAACCAGAACTTGTTGAGCAGTTTGCCTCCACCTTTGAGAAGGAACTTGGTGTACCACAAGAAGGAGAATCGGCAAAGCAGAAGTGGGAAGAGCTGCGAAACACCATCCACCGCACAGCCTTGGCTACCTTTGGGAGGAAGACCTCGAAGTCACAGGACTGGTTTGATACCAAGTTGACCGAGATGACCCCCATCATTGAAGCCAAGTGCTCAGCTCTTGCTGAGTACAAGAAGTACCCAAACGAGAAGAATCTCCAGATTCTCAGGGCTGCGAGAAGCAAAGTTCAGCAGACTGCTCGGCGCTGTGCCAACGAGTACTGGACTCAGCTCAGCCAAGACATTCAAACCGCTGCCATAACAGGGAACATCTGTGGTATGTACGATGGCATCAAGAGAGCACTTGGTCTGGCTCAGAGCAAGACGGCCCCCCTCAAATCCTCCACTGGGGAGATGATCACAGAAAAGAACAAGCAGATGGAGAGATGGGTGGAACACTACTCCGACCTCTACTCCAGACAGAACACCATGACACCGTCAGCCCTTGATGCCATCGACTGCCTGCCATGCATGGACGAACTTGACGCCAAGCCAACCATTGACGAACTCAGCAAGGCCATTGATTGCTTGGCCGCTGGCAAGGCACCCGTCAACGACGGCATACCCCCTGACCTGATCAAGCACTGCAAGACCGCCCTACTGCTGCCATTGCATGACGTCCTCTGCCAGTGTTGGAAAGAAGGTGCCGTACCACAGGACATGAGGGACGTCAAGATCATCACCCTCTACAAAAACAAAGGGGAGAGAAGCAACTGCAACAACTACAGGGGCATCTCCCTCCTCAGTGTTGTTGGCAAAGTCTACGCACGAGTTGTTCTCGTTCATCTACAGAAGCTTGCTGAACGTGTCTACCCCGAGTCTTAGTGTGGCTTCCGTGCTGAGCGATCGACGGTAGACATGATATTCTCCATCCGCCAACTCCAGGAGAAATGCAGAGAACAGAACATGCCCCTGTACGTCGCCTTCATCGACCTCACCAAAGCGTTCGATCTGGTCAGCAGAGAGGGCCTTTTCAAGATCCTGCCAAAGATAGGATGCCCACCAAAGTTGCAAAGCCTCATCGAATCGTTTCACACCAACATGCAGGGGATAGTGCAGCACGATGGCAACGTCTCAGAGCCATTCAAAATACGCACTGGAGTGAAACAGGGCTGTGTACTTGCGCCAACCCTCTTTGGGATTTTCTTTGCTATGCTCCTGAAGCATGCCTTCAGCACAGCAACAGAGGGAATCTACCTGCACACAAGATCTGACGGCAGGCTTTTCAACCTCGCCCGCCTGAAAGCCAGAACCAAAGTACACGAGGCTCTAATCAGAGACATGCTGTTCTCAGATGACGCTGCAGTCGCAACCCACACACAGCAGAAGCTTCAGACCCTGATGGACCGCTTCTCCCAGGCATGCAATTACTTCGGGCTTACCATCAGCCTGAAGAAGACTAACGTCTTGGCGCAAGGCACAGAAGCACCACCAACTATCACCATTGACG
Source organism: Pholidichthys leucotaenia (assembly GCA_020510985.1). Taxonomy (NCBI): domain Eukaryota; kingdom Metazoa; phylum Chordata; class Actinopteri; order Cichliformes; family Pholidichthyidae; genus Pholidichthys; species Pholidichthys leucotaenia. The sequence continues at coordinate 100,537,130 of CM035836.1, read as the reverse complement.
ACTACGAGCTGGAGGTCATGAATCAGTTCATGTACCTGGGGTCCACGATCAGCAACAACCTCTCCCTTGATACAGAGATCAACAAGAGGATTGGAAAATCAGCCTTCACACTCGCTCGCCTCACACACACGAGTGTGGGAGAATCCCAAACTCTCTGTCAAGACGAAGATGGCAGTGTACAACGCCTGCGTCATCAGCACACTGCTCTATGGGAGACGTGGACAACATACGCCCGGCAGGAAAAGAGACTGAGCTCCTTCCACTTGCGCTGCATTCGCCACATCCTGGACATATCCTGGCAGGACAAAGTGCCCAACACAGAAGTTCTGTCCCGCGCCGGCCTTCCCTCCATATTCACTCTACTCAGGCAGTGCAGGCTCCGCTGGCTAGGCCATGTTCACCGTATGGAGGATGGCAGAATCCCCAAAGACGTCCTCTACTGAGAGCTGACAACTGGCAGGAGAGCCGTTGGCCGCCCACAGCTGCGCTTTAGAGACGTCTGCAAGAGAGACATGAAGGCCCTGGAAATCAACACAGAGCGCAGGGTATATTTTGACACGTTTACGTGGAACAATCTTATTTTGACAGTAAGCCATGTATGAGCATGTGAGCTCAGCCAGAGAGTCCAAGTCCCCGCAGGCCAGTGTGAACATCTTCCAGTCTGTACAGTCAAAGCATTCCTGGAGGCTGTGCTCTGAATCTTCTGTCCACACATCAATGTCTCTCATCTCCACCTTGCTTCTTCTGAGAGCAGTTTTATATGTGGGCAGCAAATGAACACAGTTGTGATCTGATGATCCTAAAGGAGGAAGGGGGAGTGATTTATAGGCCATCTCTATGGATCCATAGCACAGGTCCAATGTCTTTTTTCGCCTGGTTGGGCAGGAGACATACTGATGAAAGTTTTTAAGTGTCTTCTTTAAAGAAACATGGTTAAAATCCCCAAGAATGAAGTTTGGTGCCTCTGGAGAGATTGACTGCAGCCGCTGCACCACGTCAGAGATGGTGCTGGAGGCGGAGTCAGCGTCTGCCCTCGGGTGATTGTACACAACTGTGATGAAAAGTTGGGGAAACTCTCGAGGCAAATAAAAGGGGTGTAGTGACACAGACAGCAGTTCCACATCGGGTGTACAGATGCACTCTCTGACCGTGACAGATGTGCAGTACTGCTTATTAATATATAAACATACGCCGCCCCCCTGACGCTTCCCCGTTACCTCTTCCTGCCGATCCGAGCGCAGCGGGGCTCCAAAGCCGTCAATCCACAGCTCTGCATCTCGATCATGCGCAGTAAGCCAAGATTCAGTGAAAGCCATGACGCAGCAGTTCTTAAAATCCTTCTGGTAACGTACGTTGCCTTGAATTTCCTCCACCTTGTTTCTCACAGACTGTGCATTCCCAAAAATGATCGAAGGAAGAGGAATGTTACCAAACTGACGTCTCCTAAGTCGCAATTTCACACCTCCACGTCTTCCACGCTTCCTTCTGCCGTCTTTCGTTTCACCGCTGTGTCCGTCTCTCAAAATAAAGTCCGGCAGCTGAAATTTGGGCGCAATCAGAGACTCTGCACCAGCTGTGTTAAAGCGCAGCAACACGTCCCTGGAATATTGTATTCTGCCCGCTATTCTGCTCGCCATGGAGCCGAACGCGTTTACCTCAGAGACAAAGAGCCACAGCACAGATAGCAGCAATGCGAGATAGGAGAGGAAATCCATGTTATGGATGCCAGGGAGCTCTTCGCCATATATTCCACAAACGCTCCAGGGCAGAAACGACACAGAGGATTTTCTAAAAACGTAAAAAAGTACAAAAAACACACACACGCACACACGCACTATATCATCAGCTGCAGGTCGCTGTGTGCGCATGCGCCCAATCTTTATTATTATTTAATATTTGTAACCTGTCTCTCCAAACAGGTATATTTCCCAATGCAATGAAAATAGCTAAAGTAATTCCAATATACAAGACGGGTGACAGAGGGGAACTTTCAAACTATAGACCAATTTCACTATTGCCGCAATTTTCCAAGATGCTTGAAAAAATATTCTATGAGAGAATTGACAACTTCATAATGAAGAATAATTTATTGTGTGAGCAGCAATATTGGTTCAGACACAAGAGGACAACTGCATTTGCTCTAATGGAATTTATAGAAAAAATATCAACTGCCGCTGAAAATAAAGAATATTCAGTTGGGGTATTCCTGGATCTTAAAAAGCGTTTGATACAGTGGATCATAATTTATTATTAAAGAAACTGTGGGGGTTTGGGATAACCCCCACTACAGACTGGGACAGGGACGGCAATGTGTGTATTAATGTCTACAGACAGCCCGCACTTTCTGGCTTTTTCCGTTTCACTACTGTGATGTTAATGTGCCATTCATGCATTGTGTTCATGCATCCTGCCCTTACTGTGTCTCTCAAATGCAAATGCCCATACCTACTGCTGTGAATGCCTTTCATGCATTGTCTGTAACTGGGTATAAATACCGCACATGTTCTGTAATTCACTCTCTCTCACTCTTACCACTGCTTCTGACTACTGCTGCTGAGAGCCTGAGGACCCGCTCCAGCCTGCCTGCACAAGGGCTGGAGCGAGCTCCTATGATGGTGGTATGATTTAATAAACCTACTTAAAACCCTCACGTCGCCTTTATTTTATCATCTGCCATAGAAACTAAAAAATTGTGGTATTAGAGGGGTAGCACTGTCCTGGTTATGTAGTTACTTAAAGAAAAGATATCAGTATGTATGTGTTGGTAACAAAAACTCACAGTTACTGAAGGTTACTTGTGGAGTCCCACAGGGTTCAGTTTTGGGTCCATTGTTATTCAATATGTATATAAATGATATATGTAAAGTTTCAGAAAAAATGGATTTAATATTGTTTGCCGATGACACTAATCTATTATGCAGTGGAAGCAATTTCAAACAACTTTTGGATACACTCGGAAAGGAATTAGGAAAGCTTAAACTGTGGTTTGATTCAAACAAATTAACGCTCAATTTAAGTAAGACAAAATTTATAGTTTTTAACAACCATCACAACAACTTAGTATCTAAACTCAGTGTAAATGGTGTAGAGATTGAAAGGGTATCTGAAACTAAACTTCTTGGAGTAATAATTGATAATAAACTGTGTTGGAAGTCACATATTAATTATATTAAAGGTAAAATATCTAAATCAATCGCAGTACTACACAGAGTGAAATATTTGCTGAATCAACCCACATTATATACTTTGTATCATTCATTAATACTCCCATACATGACATGTTGTACTGAAGCATGGGGAAATACATATAAAACAAACATATATCCAGTCTTTATGCTTCAGAAGAGAGCTATTAGAATAATAAACAAAGCTGCTTACAGGAAACCAACAAACCCACTTTTTCTTAAATTAAAAGCTCTCAAGTTGAAAGATATGGTTGTCTAAATCTGCAGTAATAATGTTTAAAGTGAAGAATCTATCACTGCCCGCAAATATCCAAAAGTTGTTCCAAATAAGGGAGAAACAATCATTTCAGAGGAACATGTATATTTCAAAAACCTTCAGTGAGAACTACCACCAAGCAACACTGTGTTTCAGTGCAAGGAGTCAGATTATGGAACGCTTTTGGACCTGAATTAAAATCATGTACAACGCTTGGACAGTTTAAACAAAAACTAAAGGAAGAAATACTCCAAACATATATACAAGATGAGATGTAATATCACATAAGGATTGTCATATCCAGGCTGTGTTGTGTTGTTGCTTAGTTTTTTTTTTGTCACATTTTGTCTTAGCTTTGTTCCGAATTGTAATCACTCTTGTTTTTTCTTTTGAATTCTTGGATGGAATATGGGTGGGCAATTTAAGCTGCGGCTCCAGCCATCACCCATTTCGGATAACTTATGTTGAACTGTATAATCAAAGGAGTTATTGTTTAATTTGACCTTGTTGGATTTTTTCCCCTTTGTTATATTATTCTGTTTCTTTTTAATCTTTACTTTTAATCTATCCGAAATAAAGATTCATTCATTCATTTATTCATTCATTCATTCATAATGCTAACTGTAGCTACACTGGACCAGAGTGGAAAAATGACTGTTTGGAAAGGATTACCGAGCAATTCCTGTGGTCTGTCTCATCGCCATACACCAGTTGATATCATCACACAGTCATATTAATAACAGGAATATCTCATAGACAAAGTGTAGGTTACGGATAGCTATGCAAACGCTAGTTAGCTTAGCTTATGGACTGAGTAGAAAATAGGCGACCTCAGTATGGATTTTAAAACCTATGATCCTTCAGTTCTCACCAGCGATCAAAAGCTGAGACAGTACTTATTCTGGTCTTTCCCCTTCGTTTATTACTTCTTACTTGAGAAGGATAACGGAATGAGCCATTACTTTCAGAAGCAGCCATAGCTGTCTCTGGCAACCCCCGGTTTTACGCAAGTGCAATAGCACGTGACATCAACAGATTCATTGTATTGGATCTGGAATCCGGATGGAACAATTTTCTGTCTAAAAAATGTTCTGGAATATACTTATTTACATTACTATAGGTCCGGAAAAAATTACAAAATATTTTATTTCATCAATATATTAATTTTTAGAAGAACATTAAGACTAACATCGTGCAAGTTTCTACATGCTTTTTTGATGTATAATTTTTAAAAAAATCTTTGTTTTCATAAAAATCTTTTTAATTTCACCTTTAAGTAAAATTATCTGCCAACAGAGCAGGAAATTTGACTTATCAAACTGTGTAAAACAAGTTAAAACTATTGGAAAGCATGTAAATTTTTCTTCACATAAACTGCACAACAACAATAAATATCTTGTCAGACAAAAGGACAAGCACGAACAGCCTTAATTTATTTCACTTTACTTATTTTTGACTTTTTGCATTATAGTTGTGTTTTCTAGCTCACAGTTGCATTATTTCTCAAAGAGAAACAAAAATGAGGCTGTAGTGGCTCAGGAGGGAGAGCAGGTCGCTCAATCACAGGAGGGTTGGTGGTTCAAATCCCACTCCCCCCACCTTGCTGTTGCGTCCTTGGGCAAGACACTTTTCCCACTTTGCCTCCAGTGTGTTCATGGTTCATGACACTGATGTATGAATGTGACTAAGTGGTCGGCGATGCCGTTGGCATGGATTGGCAGCCATGTTCCCGTCAGTCTGCCACAGGGAAGCTGTGGCTACAGAGGTAGCTTACCACTATCATTGTCTGTGGAGTGAATGAATAATGGACTCATTGTAAAGTGTCTTTGGGTGTCATGAAAACTGCTATATAAATGCAATCCATTATTAAAAACATAGCTATGACACATTTTTAAACTGTGATTCTGTATTCTGTAAAATCTGAAATTTCTAGGTACTAGTGCATGCCCGTAGAACGCAAGGATTCCTGTCTGAAACAGGTATGCCAATTCGGCTTTACAGGCCCAAATGTAGGCTGTGTTTGAAAGTGGAATACAAAGAGGTGTAGCCTATATATCGGCAATCACACGTTAGGCTTTGACAAATATAAAAGGGAGTAAATGGCACTAAGATTTATTTGATTGTGTGAACATTAATTACAGAATACCTAATGATTGAAAATTAATGCGATATCCAATATTGCAACGGTCTGGTGATCTGTCCAGGGTGTACCCTGCCTCTCGCCAAAAGATGCTGGGATAGGCTCCAGCCTAAAAAAAAAAATAAGTGGTAGAAGATGGATGGATGGATGGATGGATGGATGGATGGATGGATGGGACATCCAATATTAGCAACTGTTGCAGATCCCTTGTTTGTTTTTGTCAGATCACTTATTTGTGTGATCTTTTATCACTTATATTCATAATAGTGCATCTTGCACTTTGGGGAATGGGAGTTGTTCAGTCATCATTATAATTATTTTAGTTTATATCACTGTTCAGTAGGGATGTAATGATATGAAAATCTCACGGTACGATACGATTTCGATATTGATCTCACGGTACGATATTTGTTGCGATATTGTGGAGAGGCTCATGGTATTGTAAAATAGCTCATAATATTGTGTTTGTGATGATAATATCAATCAATCAATCAATCAATCAAAGACTTTATTCCAGACTCAAGGTCCATCAAGGGAAGAGTAAACAAGTAAAGTAAAAAAAACAAGACAGTTGAAACAATCAAAAAGTTACAAGAAACACTAAGACATAACTGCTTAAAGAAGTACAAAGAAGTACAAAGAAGTACAAAGACAGTACAGACTTTAAAAAGACTTAAAAAGACTATTGTACCAGTGCCTTCTAAACTGTGACTGACAGCGAATAGAACTGAGCTTAATGCTAGACATGACTTGAATGATTTCATTTCTAGATACATCAAGCCGACAGATGAATTTATACATAAAATTCCTTATTACTGCATGCAGAGTATTTACACGTGATGAGACAAATAACTCGGAAGCACTGCACCATCGAGGCTTTTTAAGTAAAATTCTTAAGGCTTATAATAACCAAAAACTGCCATTAAATCTGTTTTTGCCAGTCACCAGGCCATTTATTTTTATATTTATGGATCATGACAACATAAAATGCTGATCACTCAGTGTTTTTAAAGTGCAAGTTCAAGTTAGGAACATCAATATACAATTTGATAATATTTGATAATATTTGGTCACATAACTGATTCTTCTTATGTTCAAGGATCATACTAAGCAGCAACTAGAACAACTGTAAACAACAACAGGGAATTCCCTTTAAGAGCAAACGAAGATCAAGTTAAGCCAGGTTCAATGTGTAAAGTAAAATTAATCATAAATGTGCTAGGCAAATAAAAACAGCCTGTTGAAACAATTAAGTCAGGCAAAGAGCCTACTGGAAAACAATGACCTATCCTTTAGCTTATGTTCAAGTTTTTCTTCAGAAAGATCAAAAGATCTACATTGCAAGGGAGAAGGAGAGACCTCTGGGCATTTACAATATCCCCTGCTGTAGAAAATACTGTAACGTTGGGGCCATGTTAAGGGGGGCAGGAATTTCCCAGCATGCTTTGCCAGTTGAAAACGTTATGTGTGTGGAACCGTGATTTAAACGGAGGTCTGGGAGAATGACCTCCCCTCCTGCCTATGCTCAGAGTGTGTGAAAAATAAATCCCGTTGATCACAGCCATCTGCTCCATTTTCTTTGTGTGAACCCTGCTTACGTCACACTGGTGTCAGGAGTGGGATGGAGCAAATGGAAGCTAGGATCAGAATGGAGATCCAGCAGCTGGAGCAGGCCATTGCTCAGCTGATGATGGACGATGGGACCGAGACACCACCACCGGGAGCCCGGAGCCGGGACGAACGAAGCGGCGGACCTGACGGGGCCAGCGCACCCCATCTCCTGTCTTTTTCAAGACAGAGCAGAGCAAACATTCCACCCTTCTCAGGACAGCACGGGCTGGCGACCCCACGGCGATCAAGGGTGGCGATCGATCAGGAAACGACCACCCCACCTGTTCGACAGCGGGCCAAGATTCCCCGTTTCAACGGCGAAGCCACATTGGATGACTACCTGACACAGGTCGAGCTGACTGCGGCGCTGAACGGCTGGTCGCCAGAGGAAACCGCTGTACAGGTCGCGCTGGCCTTGGAAGGAAAAGCCCTCTGCACGCTCTCTGATCTCCGGCCCGAGGAGCACCACAGCTGGCCAGCACTACAAGGGGCGCTCCAGAGACGATTTGGGAGAATAGCGGATGCTGAGCACGCCCAAGAACAACTGACCCGCCGCCGCCGGAACCACCAGGAAAAACTGGGAGCCTATGCTGCAGACATATGGCTGTTAACCCGGCGCAGCTACCCAGATTTTGCGCCGGAGGCAGTAGAGAAGCTCGCCCTCCGGAGTTTCATCCAAGGTCTCCGCCCGGCCCAGCTCCAGAGCCACGTATGGCTCCACGCCGCGAGCGACTGGAGGACTGCAGTGGCAGAAGCAGAGCGGGCAGAGCCGCTAATAAATCGCACCGCTGAAGCAGCAACGCACAGCCGAAGAACCTACCAGGCTACGATGGAGAGCGAGGGGGAGGAGGAGGAATTACGGCAGACCACGGCGGCGCGTCCACGGAGAAGATGGCCTCGGCGGCGCGAGGAAGGGTGCTTCCGCTGCGGAGAGATGGGACACATCGCGCGATACTGCCCCGCACCCACCCCACGACAAACCGGCCCCTCGCCGGCGTTAAACTAGAGCGAGGTGGCGTGAACGGGGACAGGCCACCTCCAGCAGATGTTTCCCCCGAGGAGCCGGCACCACGCGTGGGCCGAGTTGGACACTCTCCAGGGATCTATCTACAGTGCAGCTTGGGGAAGACGTCGATCCGGGCCCTGATTGACACCGGCTCTACAATCTCTTTGGTTCGACCCGGTGTGCTGCCGGGCACAAGCAAGACGGCTCCACAGGGGTGGGAACCCACTGAGCGCTGCGTCACCACAGCTACCGGTGAGCGCGCCCGACTGAAGGGGCGGAGAGAGCTGGTGGTGGGGGTGGCCGGTCAGAACATAAGACACCCGTTCTGGCTGGCTGACATCCAAGACCCCTGTATTATTGGACTAGACCTGCTCACAGCCTGGCATGCCAAGATTGACACCGCCGGACCTTCCATCCAGCTGGGAAACCGGACCATCACCCAAGGAAGGGACACGGGGGCACGCGCAATCGAGGGATCGCCAAGACAGACCGGACCAGGCAGGCCACCGCGAGGACTGGACACGATGACGTCACCAGCGCGGACAGAGGGAGCACGAGCACACACAGGGACAGCAAGGGGAGGGGTCAATGTGTCAGCAGAGACGCAGCAGGCGGTGGAGGAATTATTTCAGCGGAGCTGCAGCGGGCTGGACCCGGAACAGAGACGCCAGCTGCGGGAGCTATTGGACTATTACGTGGGTGTTTTCACCGCGAAGGATGAGGAATGCGGCCGGACCGGGTTGGTGCGGCACGAGATCGACACCGGTGAGGCCAGGCCGATTCGACTCCGCCCGCGCCGGCTGCCCTTTTCAAGGCGGGCAGCGGCGGAACAAAAAGTGCGAGAAATGCTGGAGGCAGATGTCACTGAGCCCTCCAGCAGCCCCTGGGCGGCGCCTGTGGTGCTGGTCAAGAAGAAGGACGGGTCGTGGCGGTTCTGTGTGGATTACCGACGCCTGAACGATGCCACCAGGAAAGATTCCTACCCCCTGCCCCGCATCGATGACGCACTGGACCACATCGCCCGCTCCAGCTGGTTCAGCTCGCTGGATCTACGCAGCGGCTATTGGTTGGTAGAGCTGTCACCCGAGGCCCGCCAAAAAACAGCCTTCTCCATCGGGCAGGGACTGTACCAGTTTAAAGTGATGCCGTTTGGACTCTGCAACGCTCCGGCCACCTTTGAGCGCTTGATGGAGCGAGTGCTGGCTCACGTGCCCCGGAGTCGCTGCATTGTTTACCTGGATGACCTGCTGGTGCATGCAGCTGATTTTGACAGCGCCCTGTCAAATCTCCGAGAGGTGCTGGGAGCCATCCAGCAGGCGGGGCTACGGTTACACCATAAGAAATGCCACCTGTTCCGGCGGGAGACAACCTTTTTTGGCCACGTCGTCAGCGCATTTTTTTTTGTTTGAAAGAACGTCTCCACACGGTGCACGAGCTGGCTCGAGAGGCCCTGGCAGCGGCAGGGGGCCGGCAGAAGCGAGCGTACGACTCCCGCTGCCAGGGGAGGGACTTTGCACCGGGAGATCGAGTCTGGGTTTTCTGCCCTGAGAGGAAGAGAGGACGATCACCGAAGCTGGCGAGCCAGTGGTCGGGGCCATGCGTGGTCCTGGAGAGACTGTCAGATGTGGTGTACAGGGTGAGGCTTAGAAAAAGGGACCGGGTTGTGGTCCTTCATCGTGACCGTCTCGCCCCGTATCGGCCATCTGCACCGCTGGTGGACAAACCGGAGCTTCCATCCCGGCCCGATACCCCGACCGAGACCCAGATGGACACTAGGGAGCCTGTACGTGTTGGCTGCCGGCGCCGAAGACCACCCCAACACCTGGATGAGTTTGTATTGGACTTTTAAATTGGACTTTAATTTTTCTGGGGACAGAAACCAGTCCGGGGGGGTGCAGTGTAACGTTGGGGCCATGTTAAGGGGGGCAGGAATTTCCCAGCATGCTTTGCCAGTTGAAAACGTTATGTGTGTGTAACCGTGATTTAAACGGAGGTCTGGGAGAATGACCTCCCCTCCTGCCTGTGCTCAGAGTGTGTGAAAAATAAATCCCGTTGATCACAGCCATCTGCTCCATTTTCTTTGTGTGAACCCTGCTTACATCACAATACTCTCTCACCGGGCACTGAGATAGCGGGTATACATAGGTAGGTCTTTGATAATGAGAACATTATCTTTGCTAATGAGGCCATTGTCTGTCCGCCACTCTCTCTCCTTTAGTGTTTTTAGACACGGCAAAACCAAAATGCCTCCACACATCTGATTTAAAAGTTGCTGGGGCTTGCGCAATCTCAACTTCGGGGGTGTTTTCTTCAGTATTTACGTGAGCCGGCTTAACAACAGTTCTTGTGACGACACCCCGCAAAGGATCATGGTCTGTGTAGTTTACAATGCTTTGTTGTGCGGAAGCCTGCTTATTTCTTGTTGTTTTTTGACAAATACCCGCCCTTTTAATATCGTAACACAACCACAACGGTATTGAGACACTTTTACTACCACGATATCGCGATAACATCAATATCATTACATCCCTACTGTTCAGTGATGGAGTTCAGTGTAATATTGAATTTCTGAATTTCTGAATGAATGAATCTTTATTTCGGATAGTACAGGTTAAAAGGAACTGAATAGTATAGCAAAAGGGGGAAATAAAATCCAACAAGGTCAAATTAGACAGTAACTCCTCTGATTATACAGTTCAACAAAAGTTATCCGAAATGGGTGATGGCTGAAGCCGCAACTTATATTGCCCACCCATATTCCATCCAAGGAATCAAAAGAAAAACAAAACAAGAGCGATTACAATTCAGAACAAAGCTAAGACCAAATGTGACAAAAGAAAAAAATAAAAAAACAAAAAAACAAAAAAACTAGGCAACAACACAGCACAGGCTGGATATGACAATCCTTATGTGATTTTACATGTCATCTTGCATATATGTTTGGAGTATTTCTTCCTTTAGTTTTTATTTAAATTGCCCAAGCGTTGTACATGATTTTAATTCAGGTCCAAAATCGTTCCATAATCTCACTCCTTGCACTGAAACACAGTGTTGCTTGGTGGTTGTTCTCACTGTAGGCTTTTGAAATATACATGTTCCTCTGAAGTGATATTGTTTCTCCCTTATTTGGAACAACTTTTGGATATTTGCGGGCAGTGATAAATTCTTCACTTTAAACATTATTATTGCAGTTTTAAAGTCAACCAGATCTTTCAACTTGAGAGCTTTTAGTTTAAGAAAAAGTGGGTTTGTTGGTTCCCTGTAAGCTGCTTTGTTTATTATTCTAATAGCTCTCTTTTGAAGCATAAAGAGTGGATATATGTTTGTTTTATATGTATTTCCCTATACTTCATTACAATATGTCATGTATGGGAGTATTAATGAATGATACAAGGTGTATAGTGTGGGTTGATTCAGCAAATATTTCACTCTGTGTAATATCGCAATTGATTTGGATAATTTACCTTTAATATAATTAATATGTGACTTCCAACACAGTTTATTATCAATTATTACTCCAAGAAATTTAGTTTCAGATGCCCTTTCAATCTCTACACCATTTACACTGAGTTTAGGTACTGAGTTGTTGTGATGGTTGTTAAAGACTATAAATTTTGTCTTACTTATATTGAGTGTTAATTTGTTTGAATCAAACCACAGTTTAAGCTTTCCTAATTCCTTTCCGAGTGTATCCAGAAGTTGTTCCAAATTGTTTCCACTGAATAATAGATTAGTGTCATCGGCAAACAATATTAAGTCCATTTTTTTCTGAAACTTTACATATGTCATTTATATACATATTGGATAATAATGGCCCCAAAACTGAACCCTGTGGGACTTCACAAGTAACCTTCAGTAACTGTTAGTTTTTGTTACTAACACATACATACTGATATCTATTCTTTAAGTAACTACTTAACCAGGACAGTGCTACCCCTCTAACACCACAATTTTGTAGTTTCTTTAATAATAAATTATGATCCACTGTATCAAATGCTTTTTTAAGATCCAGGAATACTCCAACTGAATACTCTTTATTTTCAATGGCTGTTGATATTTTTTCTATAAATTCCATTAGAGCATATGCAGTTGTCCTCTTGTGTCTGAACCCATATTGCTGCTCACACAATAAATTATTCTTCAGTATGAAGTTGTCAATTCTCTCATAGAATATTTTTTCAAGTATCTTGGAAAATTGCGGTAATAGTGAAATTGGTCTATAGTTTGAGAATTCCCCTCTGTCACCTGTCTTGTATATCGGAATTACTTTAGCTATTTTCATTGCATTGGGAAATATACCTGTTTGGAGAGACAGGTTACAGATATACGTCAGTGGTTTTACTAAGCATTCAATAATAGTTTTGACCAAGAGCATGTCAATACCATCACAGTCCGTAGATGTTTTACTTTTAAACGATTTAACAATTTCAATGACCTCTCTTTCGTCTGTGTTCTTTATGAAAATTGAGTCTTTTATAACAGTGTTATTGCATATTGTATCACCTGTAGGCACCATAGTGTGTATTTCTCGAGCCAAATTAGGACCAATGTTAACAAAAAAGTTATTAAATTCATCTGCAGGTGAGGCTACATTCACACTTTTATTATTTTATAGTCGTTTTATTATTTTTTGGAATATTGGTTGGGTTGCTTGTATTTCTGCTTTTATTTCCAAGGATACTGTTAAGTATTGTCCATGTATTTTTAATATTGTCTTTGTTTTTCTCCAGTTCTTTACTGTAATAGTCTCTTTTACTACATCTTAGTATATATGTTAACTTATTTTTGTATGTTTTATACCGCTGCTCTGCCTCTTTTGTCCTTTTCTTTAGGAAAGCTTTATATAATATTTTTTTTCTTTTTACACGCCTTTTGTAGTCATTTGGTTAACCATGGCTTATCGTCAAATTTATGTTTAAGCTTTTTCTTTACTAATGGACAATTTTTTTCATAAAGAGTGGTTACAATGTTTATAAATGTGTCATAGGCTTCATTTACATCTGATACATAGACTTCTGTCCAGTCTTGCTTCAGCAAGTCCTCTTTAAAAGAACTGATTGCATTTGGAGATTTGTATCTGAACGATTTTGAGATTTTTTCTGTATTTCTTCTGTGTATCATCAATAAACTCAGGCAGTACTATAACAGGACACGTTTACAAATATTTGTGACTATTTGAGACCCTTTGTAGTGCACCAGTTTATATTGTAGCAATATTTTACCAAAAGCTTTTTAAAACTGTAATCACTCAAATTAACTGCAAAACAACCAACATCAATAAAGTACATCTCCAGAATCTATCTATTCTTATACACAGCAGAAGGACCCATTTGACTGCAACTGTTGCATCATTGTTGCCCATTTGTCAGTAAATATTTAACTTAAAATGATTTATTTTGTTATTTGGGCATTTTTGTGTCCTGCGTTTGGTCGTTTATTCATTCCGGTCATTCTGCTCCACAATCATGGTGGTATTATCATTAAGTTTTTAATTTTTAGATACTCGCACAGGAGAGGGGACTCGTGGTCCTGCAAAGTACAGTGGTACCACACGGGTGAAGCAGAAGCATGGACTCTTGTCTACCACTGACTGGGCAGGCTGGGCGTGCCTCTCCCTAAAGGACCGTAGTCTGCCTTGTCGGGCCGCTGCTTCTCCCGGCATGTTCTGTGTTGGATACACCAGTGTTCTTTGTCAGACCTGGGTCCCTGCTGACTCTCCGTCCAGTCTGCTCATGCACCTCACGTTCTCCACATATGCCAAATTATCCTTTAGACCTACGCAATCACGGCAACTTTATGGTATATTTTTTTTAAGCATTAAATCTTCAGTACTAGCTTGTTCTAGTCAAATTTGTCAGTTTTTGCTTCCTTGTTTTGCTCACAGTGTGCTGTGGTTACTGATGCCATGATGTTGCGTATTATCCAATCAGCACGGAGTCAATGCAAAACCCCGTCCACACCTCTAGAACCCAGAGCATGAGGAGAGAGCAATGACTAAACCTTTATTGCTAAAAATTACATATTTTGACTGAACAACTCCATACACGGGGACGTACACTCTCGTAACCTCAGCAAAACATGTATAAAATGGATGGAACAAACACACAGACACACATACACATACAGATAGACACACACACACAGATTCCTTGCATTTATAGATAAGGTGTGGTATTTTTTTCCTTGTACTGTTAAACATAACATTGAATATTGGTATTTTTTAAGGTATTATTAAGGAAAAAAAATCCCAGTTTTATGACAACTCTAACGTCCACAACATCATGGCAGTGAGCAATAGTTAAAACCCTCTGTCCCTTATTTTTCTTTGTGAAAGTTGCCAACCCCAGTATCTATAATATTGTTCATGATGTTTTTATGTTTTGTTTATATTTCGTGCTCTCTGTGCCTTTTAATTGCCTCTCAGGGATGAATAAAGTGTTTTGAATTGAAAAATTGAATTGAACTTAGCGGCTAATGTCAGCTCATAAGTTAGCTTTTAATTTTGACCACCAGCCAAAAAGAAAACAAAACCCACTCACCCTGCCTTCCTATGATCTCCGCAACATGCTCAGAACTCAGCACAACCACGCGCTTGGTCGTGTTCACGCTCTTTCTACGAGTCAACAGTCTCGTAGTCCGCCTGACCAGGTGGGTGGTAGCATCACCGTGGTGCCATCCTGCTTGTTTCCAGGTAAGGGTCCTGCTTTTCAGTTTAAGGTAACGTGTCATCGTAACGCTGTCTAGAGTCATTATCAAGAGTTTCAGATGTTTTCACATTTTTTCACTCCATCGCGTAAGTAAACAAACAGCAGCTTTGTTGGAGGAGAAGTCACATGATCGAAAACTATCAATAGTGTATGTTTTCTTCTTCCTTCTTTTCATCTAGACAATGATCCATGTTTAATTTTTTTGTTTTGTTGGGAGAGAAATTTTTCTTTTTTCAGTTTTAAAGGGTTTGAACTCTTCCTATGACAAAAATACCCCACAACATAATCATGCACAGGGCCCCCAAAACCCTAGAAACAGCCCTGCTACATAACTGCTCCATGTTTGTATTAAAATTAGCAGCACAATGATAACCACTATAACCACGATTAATCCTGTTAATTGTGAATAATCGCATGGTGCCACATCACACTTCATGCATTTAATGTAATTAGCTCATCGATGCGATTAATCACAACAACTGCTATTAATCGCAATTAACGTTGCACCACAAATTAAAATATAATGTAAATGTTTCTTAATTTACTCATTGTCCACACTGAGTTTTCTCTTTAAAGGACCAAAGCTAGTCTAAGAAAAAATGCTGTGCCATTCTTATCTTGCTCCACAGGTTTTGTTACCGTTTAATGACTTTGTGTGTAAGTGAGGTGGAAAAATCTTGTTGATATAACTATAAACCAAACTAAAATCAAAATAAAACTCTAACGCTTTTCAGTCATTCTCACAGCTTTTACTTTAATTGTGTCTAACAACTGGGGTGGTGTCCTACTGGTAGAGCATTCGCCCCACACCTGGGAGGTTGTGGTTTCAACGCCAGGTCATATCTAAGAATATGTAAATATGGCACTTTCCGGGACTTCCGGTTATGGCGGCCACGTAGGAAGACGTGTTTCACACTGCTCTGCCTGTAAAACTAAAAATTTTACTAAAACTCTCTCAACTGGAACAAAAACCCATCCCAGCGTTTTGGCGCCGATATGGTAAAGACCAAGGTTGGAAAATTAGGTGGAGGAAAAGGCAACTCGACAAAACAATCCAAGCTAACGGACTTCCACGCTCAAGGCGAGGCAGGGAAAACTCCAGAGACAATGGCGGAGAATGGAGCCAGCGGCGGAGCGGGAACTGCTGTGGAGGGGAGAAGCGTAGTGCTCGCTGCCATTACCTCTATGAGAACAGAGTTTTCGTCTAAATTTGATACGATTATAGCAGCGATAGAAGGAATGAGGAAAGAAATAAATGACTGCATGGAGCAAATGTCGCAGGCAGAGCTCCGAATATCAAGCGCTGAGGATGACGTCACCAGCCTGCAAATTAAGCTGCAAACACTGGAATTAAAATGTAAACGTCTGGAAGATAACGTCCTGGACTTGGAATCCCGCTCGCAACGGAATAATTTGAGGCTGGTGGGCCTCCCGGAGGGAGCGGACGGACGGGACCCATGTTCCTTTTTGGAAAAGTGAATTCCAGAAGTGCTGAACAACGCGGACCTGCAGTCATCGGTCGTCTTAGAGAGACCTCACCAAATCGGCCCACCGAGAGATAATAAGACACCACCGAGGACGCTGATTATGAAGTTCCTCAACTACAGAGACAAGATGACAGTCACCAATGCTGCGCAAGCTAAAGGGGAAATTAAATACCAAGATCAACAGGTGCGCTTCTACCCAGACTTCGCCACAGGAATTCAACAATTAAGGAGGCAGTTCGACCCGTCCCACAAAGAGCTGCACAACCTCGGGATTCGTCACGGAGTAATTCATCCGGCAAGACTGCTGGTCACATATAAGGGGAGAACCCACACCGTCAAGACTCCTCAAGAGGCACAGGAGCTCATCAAGCAGATCCAAAAGGAGACTGGTGGGAGCTAAGCATGAACATGGCAAAGGTAGGACATTTAAGCGTATGTACAGACATCTGATTGATCTGAAACATATAACAAGTCTACAAAATACAGACTGTATTTAAAAAAAAAAAGCTATGATGTACAGCGTTGCTGTAAAACTTTGAAGTTATACTGGAGAAACTACAGAAGAGAGTTAATGTTATGGGAATAGTGGTAGAGTCAGGGTGATTGAGAGGAGAAAGAGAGAGTGGTTTGACTGATCCTCGCAGGTGTGGAACAGTCACTAGCTATAACGGGAGACAGAATTTTTTTTTGATTTTGGGGGGATTACCACGAATGTGGGGAAAGGGAATTTGTTTTTGTTTCGTTTGTCGGATGAATGTTCCATCATCCATGTTTTTGCTTTTCTGTAAGAGTATGTTCATATTGCAAGGTAATCTCAAACTCTTTACTGATCATAGATCAAAGCGTCAATCTTAATTTAACTTCATGGAATTGCAGAGGTCTACAAAATCTCAAAAAACTTAAGTTATGAATAAAATAAAAGACATAGATTCAAAAATTGTATTTTTACAAGAAACTCATCTATTAGAGGAGGAAGTAAAAAGAATTAGGAGAAGATGGCAAGGTAACATGTTCACCTCATCATTTTCATCCCAAGCCAGGGGAGTTATGACTCTCATACACAAAACAGTCCCATTTCAATTGAAAAATGTAATTGGAGACAAATTTGGAAGGTATCTAATCATCCAGGGATCTTTGTTATTAGAAAATATAAATCTGGTGAACTTATACAGCCCCAATATTGATGATCAAAACTTCTTTGTTAATTTATTCCTTACTTTATCATCACTTACAGGGCAACATATAATAGCAGGGGATTTTAATTGTACATTGAATCCCAGTATAGATAGATCAACAGGACTGGACTGTACGCACAATGGATGTAGGATGACCATTAATCATTTTATGAAAGAACTGAGATTGTTAGATATATGAGAGAAATGAAACCACAAGTCCAAAGCCTATTCTTGTTATTCTAATACCTATAAGACATTCTCACATATTGACTATTTTTTGATCTCTACAGAATTAAGGTCCAAGATTCAAAACTGTTTCTATGATAACATTGTGATCTCTGATCATGCACCCTGCTGTCTAATATATGTAGATAAGAAATTGACAAAGGAGCCAGGTAGTGGCATTTTCAGCATAAATGGCTTCAGGATGAGGAATTTGTTAAGTACATAGAAAAACAGATAGATGAGTTTTTTGATATAAATACTACACAAACAACAGCAAGTATAAAGTGGGAGGCTTTCAAAGCTTTTATTAGGGGGCATATTATTAGTTATACAGGTTCAAAATCTAGGAAGACCAGAGAGGAGAGAGTCCAATTGGAACATAAAATAAAAATTCTTCAAGAAAAAGTGTATGCAGGAAATAACCCACAGTTAGAGAATGAATTACTGATTCTGAGAGCAGAATATGACAAAAAATCAGTGAATAGAGCTGCCTCGAGTCTTCTCAGATTGAAGCAAACTTTTTTATGAACAAGGTGAAAAATCAGGAAAATTATTGGCATGGCAGATTAAACAATTAGAATTTAAAACACCAATTACCAGTATTATAAGTAACGGACAGGTAGTTACAGATCCTTTAGAAATTAATAGTGCCTTTAGAGATTATTATGAAAACTATATGATACAAAGAATGAAACTGACTTAACAAAACTAAATGGGTTTTTGGGTGGATTATCTATACCGTGTATTCCAAATGAAAACAGGGAGATACTGGTGTCTAAAATTAGTCAAGAAGAAGTTGGGCAAGCCATTGATAATATGAAATCAGGAAAAAGAGCAGGACCAGATGGTCTTCCAGTTGACCTCTATAAAAAAATTTAAGAATAAATTAATAAAACCCCCCTTAAACCCCCCTAAAAAATCCCCCTCATGGATCGTCACCTTGTCGTGGTGGGGGGGTTTGCGTGCCCCAGTGATCCCAGGAGCTATATTGTCCGGGGCAATTTGCCTCTGATAGGGTCTCCCAAGACAAACTGGTCCTGGGTGAAGGGCCAGACTAAGAACGATCCAACAGACTCTCATGATAAATTGTATATCAAGGATTCAGTGTACCCTGCCCGGTATGGGGTTACCGGGGCCCCACCCTGGAGCCAGGCCTGGGGGAGGGGCTCGAAGGCTAGCGTCTGGTGGCCAGGTTTCCACCCATGGGACCCGGCCGGGCTCAGCCCGAAGGAGTTACATGGGTCCGCCCTCCAGTAGGTTCACCACCTGCAGGAGGGATCATGGAAGTCCGGTGCTATGTGGATTAGGTGGCAGTCAAAGGCGGAGACCTTGGCGGACTGATCCCAAGCTTTCTAAACTGGCTTTTGGTACGTGGAATGTCACCTCTCTGGTGGGGAAGGAGCCTGAGCTGGTGTACGAGATTGAGCGATACCGGCTAGATATAGTCGGCCTCACCTCAACACACAGCTCCGGTTCCGGAACCAGTCTCCTGGAGAGGGGCTGGAGCTTGGCCTTTTCTGGAGTTGCCCCGGGCGAGGTGCGACGAGCAGGGGTAGGTATTCTTGTATCGCCCCACCTTGCTGCCTCTATATTGGAGTTTTCCCCGGTGGACGAAAGGGTTGCTTCCCTGCGCCTTCGGGCTGGGAAACGGGTCCTGACCATCATTTGTGCCTATGCACCAAATGATGTTTCAGAGTACCCACCCTTTTTGGAGTCTGTGACTGGGGTGCTGGAGGGTGCTCCTCCTGGAGACTCCATTGTCCTACTGGGGGACTTCAATGCGCACGTGGGCAACGACAGTGAAACCTGGAGGGGGGTGATTGGGAGGAACGGCCTGCCCGATCTGAACCCGAGGGGTGTTCAGTTATTGGACTTCTGTGCTAACCACAGTCTGTCCATAACGAACACCATGTTCAAGCATAAGGGTGTCCATATGTGCACCTGGCACCAGGACACCCTAGGCCGCAGGTCGATGATCGATTTTGTTATCGTATCATCAGACCTGCGACCGTATGTCTTGGACACCCGAGTAAAGAGAGGTGCAGAGCTGTCAACTGATCACCACCTGGTGGTGAGTTGGATCCGATGGCAGGGGAGGAAGCCATTCAGACCTGGTAGACCCAAACGTATAGTGAGGGTGTGCTGGGAGCGTCTGGCTGAGGCCCCTGTCCGGGAGGTCTTCAACTCCCACCTCCGGAAGAACTTCAACCACATTCCGAGGGAGTCTGGAGACATGGAGTCTGAATGGGCCATGTTCTCCACCTCTGTTGTTGAAGCGGCGGCCCAGAGCTGCGGCCGCAAGGTGGTTGGTGCATCTCGTGGTGGCAACCCCCGAACCAAGTGGTGGACACCAGTGGTGAGGGGGGCCATTAAGCTGAAGAAGGAGTCCTATCAAGCTTGGTTGGCTTGTGGGACTCCCGAAGCAGCTGAGGTGTACCGGCAGGCCAAGCGGAGTGCAGCTCGGGTGGTTGCTGAAGCAAAAACCCGGGTATGGGAGGAGTTCGGTGAGGCCATGGAACAAGACTTTCGGTCGGCTTCAAAGAGATTCTGGCAAACTGTTCGGCGGCTCAGGAGGGGAAAGCAGCTCCCCGTCCACACTGTGTATGGTGCGGATGGGACACTGTTGACTTCAACTGGGGATATCGTCGGGCGGTGGAAGGAATACTTCGAGGATCTCCTCAATCCCACTGATACGCCTTCCACAGAGGAAGCAGGGTTTGGGGACAAGGGGGATGACTCGCCTATCACAGGGGCTGAGGTCGCCAAGGTGGTTAAAAATCTCCTTGGTGGCCGGGCCCCGGGGGTGGACGAGATTCGCCCCGAGTACCTCAAGGCCCTGGATGTTGTTGGGTTGTCATGGTTGACACGCCTCTGCAACATTGCGTGGAGGTCGGGGGCAGTGCCTTTGGCATGGCAAACCGGGGTGGTGGTTCCTCTCTTCAAAAAAGGGGACCGGAGGGTGTGCTCCAACTTTAGAGGGATCACACTCCCCAGCCTCCCTGGGAAGGTCTATGCCAAGGTACTGGAGAGGAGAGTCCGGCCGTTGGTCGAACCTCGGATTCAGGAGGAGCAATGTGGTTTTCGTCCTGGCCGTGGCACATCGGACCAGCTCTTTACCCTCTTGAGAATTCTTGAGGGTTCGTGGGAGTTTGCCCAACCAGTTTACATGTGTTTTGTGGACTTGGAGAAGGCATTTGACCGCGTCCCTCGTGGATTTTTGTGGGGGGTGCTTCGGGAGTATGGGGTATCGGGCTTGTTGTTACGAGCTATTCGGTCTCTGTACGACCGTTGTGAGAGTTTAGTTCGTATTGCCAACACTCGGTCGGAGTCATTCCCAGTGAGAGTTGGACTCCGCCAGGGCTGCCCTTTGTCACCGGTCCTGTTCATAATTTTTATGGACAGGATTTCTAGGCGCAGCCAGGGAATGGAGGGTGTCATGCTTGGTGACCACAGGATCTCATCTCTGTTGTTTGCAGATGATGTTGTCCTGTTGGCTTCATCCAGCAATGACCTACAGCTCTTGCTGGGACGGTTTGCCGCTGAGTGTGAAGCGGCTGGGATGAGAATCAGCACCTCCAAGTCTGAGTCCATGGTCCTCAGCCGGAAAAAGGTGGATTGTCCTCTCCGGGTTGGGGACAGGCTCCTGCCCCAAGTGGAGGAGTTTAAGTATCTTGGGGTCTTGTTCACGAGTGAGGGGAAAATGGAGCGAGAGATCGACAGACGGATTGGAGCAGCATCTGCAGTGATGCGGACGTTGTACCGGTCTGTTGTGGTGAAGAGGGAGCTTAGTTCTAAGGCAAAGCTGTCGATTTACCAGTCAATCTACGTTCCTACTCTCACCTATGGTCACGAGCTTTGGGTAATGACCGAAAGAACGAGATCGCGGATACAAGCGGCTGAAATGAGCTTTCTCCGTAGGATTGCTGGACTCACCCTCAGAGATAGGGTGAGGAGCTCAGTCATCCGGGAGAGGCTCAGAGTAGAACCGCTGCTCCTCCACATTGAAAGGAGTCAGTTGAGGTGGTATGGGCATCTGATTAGGATGCCTCCTGGACGTCTCCCACTTGAGGTGTTTCAGGCACGTCCCACTGGGAGGAGACCCCGGGGCAGACCCAGGACTCGGTGGAGAGACTATGTCTCCCAGCTAGTCTGGGAACGCCTTGGTATCCCCTCTGAAGAGCTGGAGCAGGTGGCTGGGGAGAGGGAAGTCTGGGCTTCTCTGCTTGAACTGCTGCCTCCGCGACCCGGACCTCCGGAAAAGCGGTAGAAGATGGATGGATGGATGGATGGAATTAATAAAACCACTGTTGGAAATGGTTTTAGAAGCATTTCAAAATGGTAATTTACCACCATACATGAATAATGCCTTAATTATATTGTTGCCAAAACCAGGTAAACCCCCTAATAAATGTGAAAAAATGAGACCAATAAGCCTATTAAATGCTGATCTTAAAATAATCTGTAAAATTTTAGCAAAACGACTACAAGAAATATTACCAAATATTATTAACCAAAATCAGAATGGCTTTATAATGGGAAGACAAGGCTTCCATAATGTAAGAAGACTGTTTAATATTATTTATTCCAATAAAGAAGCACCAGATAGAGCTCTCCTATCATTGGACGCCGAAAAGACCTTTGATAGAGTCGAATGGCCCTATCTTTTTGAAGTCCTAAAAAGGTTTGGACTTGGAAATAATTTCATAAAATGGGTCCAGATAATATACAATAATGCTACAGCAGAAATCTTAACAAACAGCAATATCTCAAAATCAATAAAAATTAATAGAGGATGTTGACAAGGCTGTCCACTTTCACCTTTACTGTTTAGTATGGCAATTGAACCTTTAGCGATGGCAGTACGTTTACATCCACAAATATATGGAATTAAAGTAGGACCAACAGAACATAAAATCTCCCTGTATGCCGATGACATAATTTTGTTTATGTCGAATTTTTAAAAAATCAATTCCGACCTTGTTAAATTTAATAAAGAACTTTGGGGAAATATCAGGATATAAAATAAATAAAACAAAATATTCAATATTAATGCTAAATAAGACCCAGAGAATCACCCAGCTCCAGGGGTAAATCAATTCAATGTTGTAAATCAGTTTAAATATTTAGGAATTCAAATTTTGCCTAAGCTAGAATCAGTCGCCAGTGCCAACTATGAAGCCTTAATGACAGATATTAATGAGTTACTTCAGAGATGGATGTCACTACCAATGTCGATGATCGGGAGAATTAATATACTTAAAAGTAATATCTTACCAAAAATACTTTATTTATTTCAAAACATTCCTTTACCACCACCTTCAGATCTATTCTCAAGAAATAAAAAAAAGCTAGTGGAATTTATAAGGAACAATAGGAAGGCTAGATTACGTTTGTCCTTACTATATTTACCATTTGATCGTGGAGGTCTGAAATGTCCAAACTTTATGTTGTATTACTGGCCAGCATAACTGAGGTCTATGACATATTATTTTTCATCAAATGATCTCCCTCACTGGACTGAAATAGAATCATACAATTTACCTTTACCTCTTCCCTCATTCATATACTCAGACTCGGCTAAAAAATTACAGAAACAAGTTAAAAATCCAATTGTAAAGCACATGATCAAAATATGGTATGAAACCAAAAAATATTTTAAAGAACCACACTTACTGTCACAATTAAGTCCAATATGGGGTAATCAATATTTTACACCAGGGAGAGCGGATACTGTATTTAAAATATGGAATTTAAAAGGGATTCAAAAGATTCAAGACTTATATTTGTCACGCTCAGATAACATAATGTCTTTTGAAGAACTGAGGATTAAATTCAATCTTAATAGAACACATTTTTTAAAATATCTTCAGCTTAGAAATTTTATTTGATCAAATCAAAATAATGCTCTCACCCGACCTACTTATTCACCCTTGGAAAAAATTTTGACAAAAGATAGTAAGAGAAAGGGTATTATTTCAGAGTTTTATAACTTATTGACACTATTCTCATGTGAAAACTCACAGAAAAGACTGAATTATTGGAAAGAAGACCTGCAAATTGAAATTTCAGAGGAACAATGGGAAATGGCTTGTGCAGGAGCTCAAACCAAATCAATAAATGTACGTCTTAAACTGATACATTTTAAATGGTTAATGCGGATGTATGTTACACCAGTGGAATTAAATAGATATAACAAAAACATACCAGATACATGCACAAAATGTATGGAAAGTAAAGGAACCCTATTTCACTGTTTATGGGAATGTAGAAAAATCAGAATGTTTTGGGAAAAGGTTAGGGTAATTGAAAAAAAATAATTTCAAAACAATTCACATTGAACTCTAAACTGTTTTTGTTGGGTCTGTATCCAGAAAAACATAACTTTAATAAGAGTGAAAGAGCATTCATAGACCTCAGTTTGCTTAATGTTAAAAAATGTATTGCACTACTGTGGAAAAAGACTCATAGACCAGATGTGACTCAGTGGTTAAGACAGATGTTAACAAACCTTCCACTTGAAAGAATAACATATATACTGAAATTAAAGGAAAATGTGTTGGAGAATATATGGAGACCTTTCATTGATTATGTAAAGAAATTAAACATAACTTCTGAAGAAGAAGGTGAATGATATGTGTGGACCTTGCAAATTCCAAACTGGTGAATGTATATTATGTATTCTTATGTAATAGATTACCTAGACTAAACAGAGGAGCATTGTTGTTGACCTGTGTTTGTTAATGGTTGTTGTTTTTAGTACATTTTTTGCTGTTGTTGTTGTTGTTGTTAGTGTTTTTTTTTTATTTTTAAATTACTTTAGTGTTAGTGTCTGATTGTTTGTGCTATGTTTGTAAAAAAAAAAGGTTCAATAAAAAATATTGTGGAAAAAAAAAATTGCACTTTCCACCTTCTAGTCTGGTTCTCATCAAAACAGGATGGGGAAAGGAAACTTGCTTTCCCATCTACGAGAAATTAAAATACATAAATAAAAAGCTGTAAATTTACAAGCAAAAAGACCTTAGAATTTTCTAATAAAAAAGCTGCAAATTTTTGAGAAAAAAGTTACAGATTTACAAGAGAAAAGTTGCAGATTAAAAAAAGGACCAAATTCACAAGAAAGTTTTTTGAAAATTTATCATGAATAAAGTTTCAAATTTACAAGAACAAAGTTGAAGATTTGAAATTAAAAAAGCTGCAAATTTACAAGAAAAAAATGGAAAATTTCTGAGAAAAATGTTGCAAATTTACCAGAAAAATAAGCAAATTTGCAAGAAAAAATTTGCAAATTTACAAGAAAAAAGTTGAAAATTTATTAAAAAATGTTACAAATTTTTGATAAAAAAAGTTTTAAATTTGTGAAAAATGTTGCAAATTCGATTAAAAAAGTTGCAGATTTAAAATAATAAAGCTGCATAGTTTCAAGAAAACAATTGAACGGCTGAAAAAAAAGTTTTAATTTATGAAAAAGTTGCAAATTTTTGATAAAAGTTGCAGATTTATAAGAAGAAAGTTTGTTTTGTTTTTTTTAAAAGCTGCAATTTTACAAGAAACAAATTGAAAATTTATGATTAAAATAAAGTTGCAAATTTACAAGAAAAAAGTTGCGGATTTGAAATTTTAAAAAGCTGCAAATTTACAAGAAAGTTTTTGTAAAATTTCTGAGAAAAATGTTACAAATTTACAAGAAAAAATGTGCAAATTTACCACAAAAATTTGCAAATCTGCAAGAAAAAGTTGCAGATTTAAAAGAAAAAAAGTTGAAAATTTACCAGAAAAAGTTGCAAATTTATGAGAAAAAAGTTTAATTTATGAAAAAAGTTGCAGACTTACAAGAAAAAAGTTGCAGATTTATGAGAAAAAAGTTGAAAATTTACCAGAAAAAGTTGCAAATTTATGAGAAAAAAGTTTAACTTATGAATAAAGTTTCAGATTTTCAAGAAAAAAGTTGCAGATTTACGAGAAAAAAGTTGGAGATTTAAAAGAAAAAAGTTGAAAATTTACCGGAAAAAGTTGCAAATTTATAAGAAAAAAGTTTAATTTATGAAAAAGGTTGCATAATTACAAGAAAAATGTTGCAGATTTAAATAATAAAAGCTGGGAGAAAGGAAAGCTGCTTACCCAGCCATGAGGGGTGTACAAGCCCGTGCACTCCTAGTGCTGTTTCCAAGCCCGGGGAAACTCCACTGACTCTGACTGAGCAGCATGTTGTGGACATTTATCTGTCTTCTGTCAGGTGAAGACTTAAGTAGAATCAAGATACACCAGAACTGGTTTTTATTTTTGGTTATTTTATTATCTCTGCAGATTTCACACAACAGCTCTGTTATCTTCAATCAATGAGTCATTTAGTAAAATTAAAGTTTATATGACCTCTTTTCTGATTGTGGATTTATAAAACTGAGTAAAAAATGTGACAAAATATAAACAAGATGCACAACACATCAAGAGAGATAAGATTTTAAAAAGGATGAAAAAAAAAACTTACCAATCGATGAGTCAGGTCACACATGGGGCACAAATTTACAGGAAAGATTCGATGTCGACTCAATTCAAACCAGTTCAGTTCAAAACTGTTGCATATTCACTGCCAGAACTATACAAATTCATGAGAAAACTGTAGCATATTTATTAAAGAAAAAATGAAAGAAAAACAAAATTAAAGAAGAAAAAACAAAAAACAAGCAAAAAAAACAAAACAAACAGAAATTACAATTAAAAACTCAGAAATTCACAACAATCACAAACCATAAGAACAAAGTTGGATATCTACAATCTAGGTGTTTATCATCCAACCCTTTTCTACATTCATGTATCTGTAATTTTTGATTTATCAAAACTAAAGTTGATAAAGTAAAAACTACAGGAGCATGCAAGTCAATTAAATGTTCAGAAAATCCAACAAAACTGATTAAAGCAGCAGACTGACAACTGATCTCTTTGCTGTGAAGAAACGACAACGATGAAGTCTCAGCAACAGAGATGGAGACTAAAACACATGTTTGATCTGTGTCTATTTGAGTTTGATGAACTCTGCAGTGGTTCCATCATCAGGAAGGTAAAGTCCAGCATAGAGGGGCTGAGTGAATGTGGTCTGGAGTCTGTGGAGGAGAGTCATGGTTTCAGAGATGGTGTAGAAAGACAGAACACCTGCTCTGTGATCCAGGAACACTCCTATTCTGGAGGAAGCAGGACCTGAGACACGAGTGTGGACATGGTTGAACCAAAAATTACAATAATCTTTTAAACAGTATAGTGACTACGATTTTTCAGTGTATCCAAAATAAACTTCATCTGACTTTCCTGCTCTGTTGATGCTCTTATATGCGACTGCTACTCCAACTCTGTCCCCACTCCACTCCACCTCCCAGTAACAATGTCCACTCAGGCTTTGTCTACTCAGGACCTGATAATTGATACCAGTGAATCTGTCTGGATGACTAGAATAGGACTGATCTTTACTCATTAATGTTACTTTCCTGTTCCCCTCTGATAGTAACAGCTGTGTGTGTACTGTGTTTGGATCCAGTGTGATTTCACATGAATATTTTAGGAATCCAGATCTGGTCTTTGGCTCTGATGATGAAAGTATAACATCCACTTCAGAGCCTCTCAGTGAGATGTTTGTCCATGTCTCTGTCAGAAGTTCCTGTAGTTTGTCTCTGGTCTCTGACACAGCTGCTGTCACATCTTCAAAGTAGCTCAGAGGATGAACATTGATGCTGGATGAGTGTGTAGACTCACTGAGTGCTGACAATGAGGGGTAGTTGTGGAATCAGAATCAGAATCAGAATGAACTTTATTGCCAAGCATGCTTTTACACATACAAGGAATTTTACTTATCATTAAGGTGTGCTCATGTTAAGCGCTCCCTAATGACGCGGCAGCCACAGGCGCCTCATACAGTGGGGGTAAAGAGGGGGAGGGGGAGGGGGTGACACATTGGGCAGAGAGAAAAAAGCATAGTTATTAAAATAGAGCTCAGGTGAGCAAGATTGTGATCACATAGAAAAAAACCCTCTAATTGCACACTTAGCAGACAAGATACAGTTCCACACATTAACAAAGCAAGTTGAGAGAGACCAGTGTGTGTATGTCAGTCATGTGATATTCATGGATGTAGAGTGAATGCAGTGTGAAGTATCAGTTACTGGTGAACAACAAAATTCCTCTCCTAGGCAACGACTAGATGTTATGTCCATGGTATCCTAAACATAGATAACATGTCCACAGAGTTCATCGCTCTTCAGTGCATGTCAGATGGTAAAATTCCATGCTAGTCACATGATGACGCTGTCCATAGAGAGTTCAGATTGCTGCACATCAGAATGTTTGGGTTAGAGAAAAGCCAAAACTTCCTTCTGCCTTATCTTTTCTCCTGGAGGAATGAGTTTTCCCAAGGACGCCGATTCAAGGCCAGATAAGCACAGTTCACTTAGAGCATAGAATTTTCATCTCTCATGCAATTCTGTGCATCACAATTTACATTAACATTCACAGGCTTTAAAATCATTCCCTGGAGAGCACCCGGCGACTCCGAGATGTTTCCCACCTTCTGATTCAGTTCGCCATTAGCCGCTATCAGTGCCCTCCCCAACTGGTCAAATTGTTGAAGGAGCTTCGCCGGGTCCGCATTTTGACTAGCTTTTTCCAACTTCTTTAGTTTCCGATACACCAGGAAAACTCCAAAGCCAAACAGCAGAAATCCTGTGATCATGAACCCAAACAAGTGGATGTCTTCCACATCTTCAATCGAAAGATCACACAGACACATGAGTTTCCAATTGTCCCACGAGTCTCTCACACACTTGGGCTCCCCCGGGCCCGATTTTCTGTTTGAAAAAGTGGTGTCTAATTGCATTTAAAGCTCAGCTCACCAATTCCATAATTTTCCGTTTGGATCGAGATGCAGCGAGAAGAAGAGCGAGACACAGACAGGACACAGCAAGCTGGGATCAGTGAAGGGAGGAGAGGAGGAGGAGAGGAGAAGAAATGCGTCTGCTTTCTCTGAAAGTCGGAAGAAGAAGTCGGAGAAACTGCTTGTGATCCTCTGTCTTTAAGAGCTGCTCCAGCTCGACATCTTTCCTCTTCAGATCAGAAATCTCCTGCTCCAGCTTCTCCTGAAGATCTTTGATTCGACTCACTTCAGTTTCCTGCTGGGATCTGATCTGCTGCTTCACATCAGAGCTTCTTTTCTGGATGAGACGGATCATCTCAGTGAAGATCTCCTCACTGTCCTCCACTGCTTTATCAGCAGACCCATTGATGAGCTCCACCTCCTGTTGAAGAACCTTCACATCTGTCTCTCTGTCCTGGATTCTCTGGTGGAATTTTAGTTGACTCACCTCCAACTCCTTCTGCTTCCCAGTCCTTTCTGCTGCAGCTGGGACTGTTTCATGACCTTTTTGTTCATCCATGGTGCAGAGATAACAGATACTCTGCTGATCAGTACAACAGAAAATCTTCATCACCTCATCATGACGAGAGCAGATGTTTTCCTGGAGATTCTGGGAGGGGTGGTCAGTTTGTGTTTCTTGAATGGAGCTGAATCATGGTGAGGTTGAAGGTGTTTCTCACAGTAAGAGGCTGGACAGTCCAGACAGGACTTGGCAGCTTTCAGCTTCCTCCCAGTGCAGACATCACAGACCACATCTTCAGGTCCAGCATAACAGTGATTGGCTGGAGCAGCCTGGAGTCCAAGTCTTCTTCAGCTCCTCACTACAACTGATAACAAGGTGCTTTTCAACATGGCAGGCCTCAGTCTGAAAGTTTTCCTACACTCAGGGTAGCTGTAGATTCCCTTCTTGTCCTCTTCATCCCAGTGGGTTCTAATACAGTTCATACAGTAACTGTGTCCACAGGGAATAGTCACCGGATCCTTCAGTAGATCCAGACAGATTGAACAAGAGAAAGTTTCTTGGTCCACATGAATTCCTTTCTGAGCCATGTCTCCTCTCAGTGACTGTGCCAGTTTCCGTTTCCAGAAATGAAGAGTTCTCATGGTCAAAGAGGGAGGAGTTATCAGGCTTCACTTATTCCAGGAACAAGAGCAGTTTGATGAACTCAATTTTTAATCCTTTTAGTCTTTTAGGAGATTATCACTGCTGTATAGTAAACTCTAA
Organism: Pholidichthys leucotaenia; assembly: GCA_020510985.1. Taxonomy (NCBI): domain Eukaryota; kingdom Metazoa; phylum Chordata; class Actinopteri; order Cichliformes; family Pholidichthyidae; genus Pholidichthys; species Pholidichthys leucotaenia. The sequence goes on along the minus strand of CM035836.1, from coordinate 100,507,219 downwards.
ACTGTCTTCACTTTGGTGGTGGATTTTTTATTATTAAAAATCAATAAATACAGTTAAATTATTTATTTCCCTCCAAAGTATCACTGATGACTAAGAGCACTTTGACGGCACCAACAAAACTCTTTTACATCACCTGTTTTTTCATGAATCAGAATATTTTAATCTTCTATATAAAATATAAACACAGTCACACTTAAAGGAGCTACAACCTCCAACACATCTCTCTCATTAGCTGGTGATGGCACCCTCTTGTGTTGTACATCAGTGTTTTTGATTTAATCTGATCACCTTCAGGGAAATAAAATAAAACCTTAATTTACTGAAGCTTTAGCAGCTCTGATGTACCAAGGTTACATCAGGAATACACCCTATAGATGTTGTTTGTACATCAGAAAGATCAAGTCTAGATGTCAGCATAATGCTGTTCTGTGTAATTTATTTATTGCAAACATCTGAAAATTTAAAAATTTTGCCAATAAACCTAAAAAATTACATTGGGGGTAGAATAATTTTGATTGCAACTGTAAACCTCTCACCCACATTACACCTTTCTTACTTCAGCATCCATCCATCCATCCCATCCATCCATCTTCTACCGCTTTTCCGGAGGTCCGGGTCGCGGAGGCAGCAGTTCAAGCAGAGAAGCCCAGACTTCCCTCTCCCCAGCCACCTGCTCCAGCTCTTCAGAGGGGATACCAAGGCGTTCCCAGACCAGCTGGGAGACATAGTCTCTCCACCGAGTCCTGGGTCTGCCCCGGGGTCTCCTCCCAGTGGGACGTGCCTGAAACACCTCAAGTGGGAGGCGTCCAGGAGGCATCCTAATCAGAGGCCCATACCACCTCAACTGACTCCTTTCAATGTGGAGGAGCAGTGGTTCTACTCTGAGCCTCTCCCGGTGACTGAGCTCCTCACCCTATCTCTGAGGGTGAGTCCAGCAATCTTACGGAGAAAGCTCATTTCAGCCGCTTGTATCCGCGATCTCGTTCTTTCGGTCATTACCCAAAGCTCGTGACCATAGGTGAGAGTAGGAGCGTAGATTGACTGATAAATCGACAGCTTTGCCTTAGAACTAAGCTCCCTCTTCACCACAACAGACCGGTACAACGTCCGCATCACTGCAGATGCTGCTCCAATCCGTCTGTCGATCTCTCGCTCCATTCTCCCCTCACTCGTGAACAAGACCCCAAGATACTTAAACTCCTCCACTTGGGGCAGGAGCCTGTCCCCAACCCAGGAGAGGTACTTCAGCATATCACTTCAAATAGTTATTTTCACAACAGTTAGATATTTTTTTATTTTTTATTTTTTTGTAACTGAGTTTCAGTGGAATGATAACAAGAACAGACAACAAACTGTTGGACACAGAAAATATTGGTGAGTTTGACTTTATTTAAATAGAGCTTCACCAAAGACACCAGAATAATGATCCCATATGAAATTCAGGACTTCATGAACATGATTATGCAGAGAAGTTTTCACACTGACACGACATTGTTTTTAATAAATCAACAGTCTAAAAGATTAAAATAAGACAGATGTTCTGATTAACATTATTCAAATTACAAATTATACAGCCTCATTCCTACATTCATTTAAATGTAATTATAGATGTATATAACTGAGAGGAAAGTGTGATCAAATACAAGCAAAATATGCATCAATGAAAGTTCAGATTTTTAAAGGTGTACTGTGTAGAAATTTTAGGTATTTATTGGCAACACCATGATGGCAGTAACGAACCGTCATCCACTAGGCTGAAAAGAATTTGATAAAGTTTGTTTTTACTGATGATCCTTGATAACTTCCTCAAGTTTTTCTACTCCAAGGGAACTGGTAATTACCTGGTATCATTATATGTTCCACCCTACTCTAGAAATTAATGCAATTAAGTGAAAACATAATTTTTGACTCTGAGATGCAGACTTGCTCAACACTCCCCCTGGTAGTGGACTGTGGTATTATCATTTCATTTGCCCGACAAAATCCTAAATGAATTCATCTTGGCAATATCATAAATTATCATATTTAGCATGACAGCAAAATAGTCGTTTCTTCACAGTCTAATTACATTTTTTAGGTATTTCTGGAATATTTGACAGTAGAAAACATTGCATATTCTACCTTTTTAAAAAGGAAGAAAAAACTTGCAAATCAGTGAGTCGGTACACAAGTGAGGTGCATTAAAGGTTAAAAACATTCATGAAAAATCTTGCATATTAGCTGTCAGAAATAAGCAAAATCACAAGAAACTGAAACCGAAAGAAAAAATATATCAGAAATTTCAGAAAAAATAAATTACCACAAAAAACATAAAGTCATAACAATCACAAACAATAAGAACAAAGATGGAAATTTACTAATTTATCTATCTTGATTTATGCAACAGAAACTAGATGTGATAAAATGAAAACTACAGGCTCATACAGGATAAATGTTCAGAAAATCCAACAAAACTGATCAAAGCAGCAGCCATGAAGTGTGACGTGACAGCTGATATCTGATCTGTGACGAAATGACACAACGATGAATTCTGAGGAACAAAGCTGGAGACTTCTGTCTTATTTGAGTTTGATGAACTCTGCAGTGGTTCCATAACTGTAAAATGGTAAATGGAATTCACTTATATAGTGCTTTTATTCTCATCTTTAGATGACCAAAGCACTTTACAGATCCTGATATCCACCCATTCACACACTGATGGCGGCATAAAGGTAAAGTCCAGCATAGAGGGGCTGAGTGACCTACAGTGGGGTAAAAAAGTATTTAGTCAGCCACCAATTGTGCAAGTTCTCCCACTTAAAAGATGAGAGAGGTCTCCAATTTTCATCATAGGTATACCTCAACTATGAGAGACAAAATGAGAAAAAAAAAATCCAGAAAATCACATTGAAGGATTTTTAATGAATTAATTGGTGAATTCCTCGGTAAAATAAGTATTTGGTCAATAACAAAAGTTCTTCTCAATACTTTGTTATATACCCTTTGTTGGCAATGACAGAGGTCAAATGTTTTCTGTAAGTTTTCACACACTGTTGCTGGTATTTTGGCCCATTCCTCCATGCAGATCTCCTCTAGAGCAATGATGTTTTGGGGCTGTCACTGGGCAACACAGACTTTCAACTCCCTCCAAAGATTTTCTATGGAGTTGAGATCTGGAGACTGGCTAGGCCACTCCAGGACCTTGAAATGCTTCTTACGAAGCCACTCCTTCGTTGCCCGGGCGGTGTGTTTGGGATCATTGTCATGCTGAAAGACCCAGCCACGTTTCATCTTCAATGCCCTTGCTGGTGGAAGGAGGTTTTCACTCAAAATCTCATGATACATGGCCCCATTCATTCTTTCCTTTACACGGATCAGTCGTCCTGGTCCCTTTGCAGAAAAACAGCTCCAAAGTATGATGTTTTCACCCCCATGCTTCACAGTAGGTATGGTGTTCTTTCTCCTCCAAACACGACAAGTTGAGTTTTTACCAAAAAGTTCTATTTTGGTTTCATCTGACCATATGACATTCTCCCAATCCTCTTCTGGATCATCCAAATGCTCTCTAGCAAACTTCAGATGGGCCTGGACATGTACTGGCTTAAGCAGGGGGACACGTCTGGCACTGCAGGATTTGAATCCCTGGCGGCGTAGTGTGTTTCTGATGTAGCCTTTGTTACTTTGGTCCCAGCTCTCTGCAGGTCATTCACTAGGTCCCCCCATGTGGTTCTGGGATTTTTGCTCACCGTTCTCGTGATCATTTTGACCCCACGGGGTGAGATCCTGCATGGAGCCCCAGATCGAGGGAAATTATCAGTGGTCTTGTATGTCTTCCATTTTCTAATAATTGCTCCCACAGTTGATTTCTTCACACCAAGCTGCTTACCAATTGCAGATTCAGTCTTCCCAGCCTGGTGCAGGTCTACAATTTTGTTTCTGGTGTCCTTTGACAGCTCTTTGGTCTTGGCCATAGTGGAGTTTGGAGTCTGACTGTTTGAGGTTGGGGACAGGTGTCTTTTATACTGATAATGAGTTCAAACAGGTGCCATTAATACAGGTAATGAGTGGAGGCAGAGGACCCTCTTAAAGAAGAAGTTACAGGTCTGTGAGAGCCAAAAATCTTGCTCGTTTGTAGGTTTCCAAATATTTATTTTACTGAGGAATTTACCAATTAATTCATTAAAAATCCTTCAATGTGATTTTCTGGATTTTTTTTTCTCATTTTGTCTCTTATAGTTGAGGTATACCTATGATGAAAACTGGAGACCTCTCTCATCTTTTAAGTGGGAGAACTTGCACAATTGGTGGCTGACTAAATACTTTTTTGCTCCACTGTAACTACTGGCCCAGGAAACACGCACGCAGGCTCAGGTGTGATTTAAAGGCTTTATTCAACAACAATGGGTGTATGGATGCATGTGTGCTGTATGTAAATGGTCTGTGGGTGAACGAGGAGCGCCGGGGGCAGATTGGCACGCCGTGCAGCCAGGCAACCCTGTGGATAGAGCAGAGACAGGGATATGAGTTACCCTTCATCATGCGGGATAAAAGTATCGAATGTTGCTTACTTGCAGATGTAACGGTGGCTGGCGTTGGCAAAGGAACTCTAGCCAGGGAGACAGTGCCCTGCTGCGCACCCGACGAGGAGTGGATGAGGAGGAAGAGGAGGAGGCGAGGACGGGAGGAATCTGCCGCCAGGGAATCCACCTGTGCACAGGGGAGAGACTGGAAGACAGGTGAGAGATAATACAGCTTACTTGCTGGTAGGTGATGTTGCAGGTCGGGAAGGAACGATCCTGCGGGGAAATTGAGAGCGTTGCTGAACAGACGGCTCCAGACCGATGCTCTGGGCCGAGTGGGTTAAACATCCTGTGATTGACGAGGCGCAGGTGTGCGCGCAGCTGAGGCAGATGACAGAGGACGGCAAGTTGTGACAGTATTCCCCCCCGAGCAGCGCCTCCTGGTGCTGGTTTATCCGGGTGCGCCCGGTGGAACTCCGTGATAAGATCCCTATCCAGCACAAAAGAAGAGCGCACCCAGGATCTCCTCTCCGGGCCATACCCCTCCCAATCCACCAGGTACTGCAGTCCACGACCTCGGCGCTGGGAATCCAGGATGGAGGCGACTCCCCAAGCCAGGTGGCCGTCGATCATCACGGGAGGGGGCGGTGCCCTAAGAAGAGGACAGAGAGGGTCAGAGATCACGGGTTTGATCTTGGAAACGTGAAACGTGGGGCAAACACGGAGGCAGCGGGGGAGGGCCAAACGCACAGCCACTGGGTTGATTACCTTAGAGATGGTGAAGGGACCGATAAAGCGTGGCACCAGCTTCCTCTTCTCAGCCTTGAGATTGACGTCCTGGGCCAATAGCCAGACCTGTTGGCCCACCTGGTAACCGGGAGCAGGCTTCCTATGGCGATTAGCCGTAGTGCTGTTGTGCGCCACCGTGCGTAAAAGCGCCTCACGCGTCCTGGTCCACAGGCTCCGGCAGCGCCTCAGGTGGGCCTGGATGGATGGAACTGCTACCTCGCTCTCCTGCTCGGGGAACAAAGGGGGATCATAGCCTAACAACACCCGGAAGGGGGACATCCCGATAGCCGAAGACCGTGTTGAATTGTGGGCATATTCCACCCAGGCCAGGTAAGAGCTCCAGGAGGATGGGTTGGAAGAGGTGACGCAGCACAGGGCAGCTTCCAGCTCCTGATTAGCGCACTCACACTGCCCATTGGATTGGGGGTGGTGACCGGAGGAGAGGCTCACCGTGGCGCCCAGGGCATTGCAAAAACACTTCCACACTTGGGACACGAACTGGGGCCCCCGATCAGATACGACGTCAGTTGGGATCCCGTGCAGTCTGACCACATGTTGGATTAGGAGATCGGCCGTCACCCGTGCCGTGGGGAGACCACGGAGGGGCACAAAGTGAGCGGCCTTGGAGAATCGGTCCACAATTGTCAGGACGGTGTCGTATGAATTAGAAATGGGGAGGCCAGTAACGAAGTTCAGGGCTATATGTGACCAGGGTCTGCCTGGGACTGGCAGGGGATGGAGCAACCCTGCAGGAGGTGAGTTCGAGGTCTTGCTCGTAGCGCACTGGGGACAGGCCCGGATGTAATTGGTGATGTCCTTCTGAAGTCCGGGCCACCAGAAGGAGCGCTGAAGGAGGTCCACCAGCCGGGAGATGCCAGGATAACAGGTGAGCTTGGACGTGTGAGCCCAGTGCATGACATCCCCCCGAACAGCCGATGGCACAAAGAGCCTCCCTACCGGGCCGCCGCCGGAGTCTGGTTCGGTCTCCTGTGCCCTCCGGATCTTGTCCCTGATGGCCCAGGAAACCACCCCCACAACACACAAGTCGGGCAGGATGGTGTGGTCCCGCTCCTCCGGGGTCTCCGGGGCAAACTGTCTGGATAGAGCGTCGGGTAACCCATTCTTGGAGCCTGGATGGTAGGTGATCGTGAACCTGAAGTGTGCGAAAAACAGAGACCAGCGCACCTGGCGGGCATTCAGGCATTTGGCCGACCTCAGATACTCCAGGTTCTTGTGGTCCGTCCAGAACACAAAAAGCTGCGCTGCCCCCTCCAGCCAGTGACGCCACTCCTGCAGCGCAAGCTTTACTGCCAGAAGCTCACTGTCGCTGACGTCATAATTGCGCTCAGCCGCAGACAGGCGCCGGGAGAAGAAGGCGCAGGGGCGCTTCACCCCATCCACTGGAGAATGTTGGGACAGAACTGCCCCCACCCCCGTATCAGATACGTCCACTTCAACCAAACACTGCAGCGCGGGGTCAACCTGGGTAAGGACCCGGGAGGAGGAGAACTCCGTCTTCAAGGTCTCAAATGCTGCTGCTGCCTCCTCGGTCCACTGGAAGGGCACCTTAGGAGAGGTGAGGCGGGTCAGGGGGTGACGATGGCGCCGAAGTTAGGCACAAAAAGGCGGTAGAAATTAGCAAACCCAATGAACTGTTCAATTCAATTCAACTTTATTTATATAGCGCCATTTCACAACAACAGTCATCTCATAGTACTATCAACTGTAGGGGGAACCCCACAGTTGCAGAAAGACCCCAGCAATCAGGCGATCCCCTGTGAGCAAGCACTTGGCGACGGTGGAGAGGAAAAACTCCCTTTTAACAGTAAGAAACCTCCAGCAGAACCAGGCTCAGGGAGGGGCAGTCATCTGCTGCGACTGGCTGGGGGGTGAGGGGATAGTGAAGATGAGCTATGCTGGCTAGCCGAGGGAGTAGCAGAAGCTGATCCGCCAGGATGAGCCGGGGGGAACGCCTGCTGGGGGTCGAGGCGATCCAGCCGGTGAGTAATAGTTGTTAATTGATTTAATATGACTTCTTGTTGATGAGCAATCAAATCCACCCGAGCCTCGAGGGTGGAAAGATGGCCTGTGAGCCCGCTGTCTGCTGGGCCACCCTGCTGGAGCCGTACTGACATAACTACTGGCCCAGGAAACACGTACGCAGGCTCAGGTGTGATTAAACGGCTTTATTCAACAACAGTGGGTGTATGGATGCGTGTGTGCGGTATGTAAATGGTCTGTGGGTGAACGAGGAGCGCCGGGGGCAGATTGGCATGCCGTGCAGCCAGGCAACCCTATGGATAGAGCAGAGACAGGGATATGAGTTACCCTTCATCATGCAGGATAAAAGTATCGAATGTTGCTTACTTGCGGATGTAACGGTGGCTGGCGTTGGCAAAGGAACTCTAGCCATGGAGACAGCACCCTGATGCGCGCCCGACGAGGAGTGGATGAGGAGGAAGAGGAGGAGGCGAGGACGGGAGGAATCCGCCGCCAGGGAATCCACCTGTGCACAGGGGAGAGACTGGAAGACAGGTGAGAGATAATACAGCTTACTTGCTGGTGGGTGATGTTGCAGGTCTGGAAGGAACAATCCTGCGGGAAAATTGAGAGCGTTGCTGAACAGACGGCTCCAGACCGATGCTCTGGGCCGAGTGGGTTAAATATCCTGTGATTGACGAGGCGCAGGTGTGCGCGCAGCTGAGGCAGATGACAGAGGACGGCGAGTTGTGACACTGAGTGAATGTGGTCTGGACTCTGTGGAGGAGAGTCATGTTTTCAGAGATGCTGTAGAAAGACAAAACACCTGCTCTGTGATCCAGGAACACTTCTACTCTGGAGGAGCCAGGATCTGAGATGGGAGTGTGGGCACTGATGTGGTAGATTGAATTATCACCTTTGTAGCAATATAATGATCAAGATTTGTCATTGTACCCAAAATAACCTCTGAGGAACTTTATCTGCCTATGTTTTTATACGTGACTGCTACTCCTCCTCCTCTTTTCCCTCCCCACTCCACCTCAAAGTAACAACATCCAGCTACATTCTATCTGCTCAGGACCTGATAATTCATACCAGTGAATCTGTCTGGATGGTCTGAATAAGACTGTGGTTGAGTTATTTTTGTTACTTTCCTGTTCATAAATCATTGGTCTTACTGTACAATTCACTGTTTCTACCTTATCTTAACTACTGTGTAGAAGTCTGGGGAAACACCTACAAGACCAACCTACAGTCAATATGCACATTACAAAAAAGAGCTATAAGGATAATAAATAATGTAGGATATAGAGACCATACAATTCATTGTTTTTAAAGTCACATGTCATAAAGTTCATCGATTTAGTTAAATTTAAGACAGCACAAGTCATGTACAGGGCAATTAATAATCAACTCCCAACTAATATACAAAAAATATTTAAAAAAAGAGACAATGATCATAATTTGAGAGGAGACTTAAACTTTACAAAACCCAAGATACGAACAACCAAGAAATGTATGTGCATATCTGTCTGTGGGGTGGATTTGTGGAACAGTCTGGAGCCGGAACTGAAACTATGTACAAATAGAAATCAATTCAAAAAGAGGTACAAACATTATTTGCTGAAAGGATATATGTTAGAAGGGTAATATTTATATGTACGATTCACTATGCTCACTCTGGGACACTATGGGACACTATGGAATGGTGGGTGGGACAGCACTGTGTATATCTGTGTTGTTTGAGGCTGGTTTTGATGTATGGACATCAATGTATGTTAGGATGGATGGGTGTTAATGTTGATATGTACAAAATACAGTTAATTGTTTACTTGGGGTCTTAAATGTGGTAATTTGTATATAATTCACATGAGTGTATTTATGGAAAAGAGGAGATAGAATTAATAAGTGTTCACTTCTTTCTCCCTTTCGAGCACTGTATACTGTTACTTTATTGCATTTGTCATTTGTTTTGTTTTTGTTATACTTTTTTGTTTGAAATAAAGTATCTATCTATCTATCTATCTATCTATCTATCTATCTATCTATCTATCTATCTATCTATCTGTTCCCCTCTGATTATAATAGACATGTGTGTGTAGTGTTTGGATCCAATTTGTTTTCACGTGAATATTTTAAGAACTCCTCTCTGGTCTTTGGCTCTGGTGGTGACAGTGAAACATCCACTTCAGAGACTCTCATTGAGATGTTTGTCCATGTCTCTGCCAGAATGTTCTGTAGTTTGTCTCTGGTCTCTAACACAGCTGCTGTCACATCTTCAAAGTAGCTCAGAGGACGAACATCGATGCTGGATGAGTGTGAAGACTCACTGAGTGCTGACAGTGAGGGGTAGTTGTGGAAAAACTGGTTGTGATCCTCTGTCTTTAAGAGCTGCTCCAGCTCAGTGTCTTTCCTCTTCAGATCAGAGGTCTCCTGCTTCAGCTTCTCCTGAAGATCTTTGACTCGACTCACTTCATTGTCCTGCTGCGATCTGGCCTCCAACTTCATATGAAAGCTTATTTTCTGGATGAGAAGAATCAGCTCAGTGAAGATCTTCTCACTGTCATCCACTGCATTATCAGCGGACCCATCAATGGCCTCCACTTCCTGTTGAAGAACCTTCACATCTTTCTCTCTGTCCTGGATTCTCTGATGGATTTCTAGTTTACTCACCTCCAGCTCATTCTGCCTCTTAATAATTTCTGCTTCATCTTTAACTGTTTCATGACTCTATGTTCATCCATGATGCAGAGATAACAGACAATCTGCTGATCAGTACAACAGAAAATCTTCCTCAACTCATCATGATGAGAGCAGGTGTTCTTCTGGAGATTCTGGGAGGGGTTGGTCAGATTGTGTTTCTTTAGCAGAGCTGCATCATGATGCGGTTGGGGATGTTTCTCACATAGGGTTGCCATCTGTCCCGATTTAGCCAGGATGTCCCGTTTGTAGCATAAAATAGAAATATTAATAAATAATAAATATGATCAGGTATGAATTATTTAATTTATATTGATGTATTGGAATCTGAGCTCAAATCTCATTTCATATACATCAGAAAAGTTAATAACACTCGTAAGGGGCACCAGCTTCTATCTTTAAGAAGCAATTTGATCTTTAATTTCACTTTATACCTGTTTGATCACTCAATAAATTAATCAATAATCAGTCTCAAAAATTTTCCGTGAATTCAATACCTGGGCTTGAAACAGACTCAGAATGAAATAAATTCCCAACAACTTCTCTCATTTTTAAATATTTATTAAACGAAATGATTAACAGACATTGCAGTAATTTCCTTAATCATAAAATCAATCTTGTAAATGATAGATTAACAATGTCAATATTTTCGGAACCAGGGTTAAACTGAGAAATGAATTTCTATCAGTTTGAGTTAACAGATTATTAAAAAAAAACGCAAATTTAAGGAGAAAGTTTACTAATTATATGAAAAGTCCTTGATTGATCTTAAGAAAATAAAAACGGAATTTTAATGAAAAGAAGAGTTATGTTAAGGGCTTCTTAATTTGCATCTGATTAGATATACAAATTATTACCGAACCTCAGACGTTAATTCAGCAGTGGAATTAAAGTTTGCAGCTCACGTGATCCTCGGTCGATGATGGTTCTGTCGTCGTCCTCATGAAGTTTTGAAGTGTTGTTCAGGGGCAAAACCCAGAATATTTGTCCCGCAAATATTCTCTTGACGATGATTGATATTCATGAGATCGTAAGTTGGATCTCGATGGTTGAAATCCTGCAGAAACGCGCTGATTCCTCAGCTGCGCGATGTGGGAGCTGCGTTTTTCTTCCTGGTAGACAAACGGCTGCAGGGGTCTTCGATAATAATTAAAAGATATCTAATCCGATTTCAAATTAGAAAAGAAAACTTTGGGACTTTAGATAAAAATTATAGCTTTCTGGTGTGTGGTTGGTCAAGAAAAATATTTAAAAAATTATAAAGTCAAGATTAACGTTTACATTAAAATTAAACAAACAGTGGTTTTACAGAAAGTTTAACAAAGAAAAGTGATGAATAAAAATTGGAGTTTAACTCCGATTAAGAATTGAGCTCAAAGAAATAGGAATTCCTAGGTATTTAAGAGAAAAAGAAAAAGGCATTAAAATACAGTTGCATAAACAAATTACGAGTTATCTGCTCTGTGTTCAGAAAAGCGACACGTGGTCGAAGTCTTTGTTCAGAGGGTCCTTTGTTCTTCCTTGCTGTGTGTAGACAATGGAGAAGATCAGAGAAAGGGGGAGCCGGAAAGAGGATCTGGAGCAAAAGAGAGAGCAGTCGAAAAGAGTTGGCGAAAAGAGAGTCCGGAGCAAAAGAGAGAGCAGCCAAAAAGAGATCCGGGGAAGAGGCAGAAGCAGGGGTCCCTCTGTTATTTATAAGTCCTGTTGAGCTTCGCGGGCTTCCGGGATCTCAGCCAATGAGTGTCCTTCGTGGGCGGGCTCGATGAACCTTTAGTCCAATAACAGGCCTTGTCTGTGAGAGACCAATAGGATGAAGAAGCTGGGGTTCTATGAAGACTGGTGACACGTGATATAAGTCCACAGGAATACACACAGTTTTAAATACATTGGAATGTACTGTTACACACTTATGTATAACTAAACTAACCTTAGTGTATCTTATAAGCAGTGCTTCTAAATCAACATGCAGGAATAAACATTCATTTAAACATTAACATGCATATATATAAAATCACAGATTAATGCATTTCACACATATTATTGATTTTCCACATCAAAAACATCAGAGTCCATCTGCATTTTCATAGTTCTGAAAAGAATGAAGGTTTAGAATTGAGTTTGTAATAATGTACTTTAAAGTTCACTGGTTAAATCCAGCATGTCCAGAGTTTAAGGAAATTAGCTGAGTTGTGGGTCTGTGTAGGATTATGGGGGCAATAAAAGTGAAGCCGGACATTGGGGACATTCCTTAGGTTGGTTTTAACAAAAGAAGGGGGATTTCAGCTGTGGCCTGGGGGAAGAAAATCCATTTCTTTGTGTTATTCCTGGATGAAACAAAATGTCTTTAAGCAGAAGAATAATTGTTGCTGAGCCAAAGTGAGATGATGCTACACGTTTATTGGGCTAAATATGTTTGCGCCGAGCGGGATGTGCTTTGTCTCGTATATTCAAGTCTTCCTGAGTGAATGAGCTAGACTGGGCTGAAGCCCAGGGGCCTATGAAGATCAGGACCTATCATGAGCCAATGAAAAAAGATTACATTGTTTTAATTGGTCAAATTCTATGTCCAACACTTGATATTCACATGTGGCTGCTGATTGGTCTAATTTACAAGTGCCCCATGTGGGTACCAGTAACAATAGCCTAGCAGAAGAATAGTTTTGACATGTGACTATGCAAGCACCAGTGAGAGTAAGAAGTAATTAGCTAGGTCAAAATGTCCAGAAAAAAAGTTTAAAAGTGGGGCTCATGAAATTATTGAGAAGAAAAGAGGTTGGGGAAAACGAATTGCTCCAAAATTCCCGAAGCGTAAAGGATCTTTCTAAGCTGGAGCATCAAGTGGAGGAGGCTGCTAATTATGCATGAAGGAGAGAGGTGGGCCATTAAAGCTCTCACCTGGAGGAGAAGGGAGAAGAAAGGCCAAGATTGCTCACATCAGATAGCTGTGCGTAGGACAGTGGACTCCGAACTTGGTAAAAAGTAGACTGGCTTAAGCATGCATCTGTAACAGAGTCAATAAAAGCATTCCTACTTGGCTTGTTAAGTGAACTGACCCCCTTGGTGACACAGGTAGAGTGCCGGACTCTGGAGCAGGAGGTTGTGAGTTCAAACCCCTGTTCAAATGCCACCAGTTGGGCATAACTGCCTGTTCCCTTGGTCACACATCCATAGAGTATGATGATATTCATGAGCTGAACTTAAATGACATAATGTAGGATTTTTCTTTAAAGAAAGTGTGTCTAAAAAAGGTAAGACGTGCCATTTACAGTGTTTCCAGCCACCTGAGCAGGTTTTCCATCGCTGCTGTTGTGCTTGTTTGAATGAATGAATGAATCTTTATTTCGGATAGATTAGATTAAAAGATTAAAAGAAAGGAAGAGATTAATAAAACAAAGGGAAAAAAATCCAACAAGGAAAAATTAAACAATAACTCCTCGGATTATGCAATTCAACACAAGTTATCCGAAATGGGTGATGGCTGAAGCCACAGCTTATATTGCCCACCCATGTTCCATCTAAGAATTCAAAAGGAAAACTAGAAAAGCACTCAGAGAGCGCAGACCTCCGCCAAGCGCCACAGTTCCCCCCATGCAGTGTTTGTGTGTACGTTGTCAGATTCCTTGACCATGAAAACATCTGAGTAGCAATTGGATTCACAATGATAGGATTAGTGGTTCAGTAGTAAAAGCATTACCTCCTTGGCAGAGGTAATAAACTGAAGTGTTGGTGTTGTGTCCATGTTCTGCATGTGCAAACTCCCAGGCTGGGGGCGTTGCAATTGAATGAATGAATGAATTAATCTTTATTTCAAATAGATGAAGAGTACAGGTTAAAAGAAAGTGAATAATATAACAAAGGGGGTAATAAAATCCAACAAGGTCAAATTAGACAGTAGCTCCTCTGATTATACAGTTCAACATAAGTTATCCGAAATATGTGATGGCTGAATCCGCAGCTTATATTGCCCACCCATGTTCCATCCAAGAATTCAAAAGAAAAAACAAAAGGAAGTCATGACACAACTGCGTACAACCCACAGGCCAATGGGTTATGTGAGCGTTTTAGATCACTGAAAGCAGCACTGAGGGCTTCACTGACGGATGCCAATTAGGTAGACGGGTTGGCGTGGGTTTTATTCAAAATTCAAACGTTTATTTCAAACTCAGGGTTCATATTAAATGCAGAACTAAAAGGAGTAGAAAATAAATAAATAAATAAATAAATAAAAGTATATACAGATCAGCAGACAGTCGGCGGTCTTGTAACAACAATAACATACAATATTGGACTCAGTATAAAATGGAACGCCACCACTTCCAAATGCTGGAGTGAAGTGTGAGTGACGAGTTGACAATTGCTGATATAAGATGATTGTTACATGGCAGCAACGTTCTCATCAAACTGTAAACATTGTTACATATCAACTCGCCAAAAGACGGAATGTGCACAGACACAAACATCTTGCTTGCACTCGACCTTCGTGGTACATCTAATTTTTATCTTTATTGGGGTTGCGCTCCGCGGCCAAAGATGATTTGGAAACTTCCCCGGCAGAGAGCTTCTTTTTGCGGAGCTACTATGGCTGACCGGGGAATTTCTGCCAAATAATCCAGCGGCGGACAGCTGGCCGTCTGAGCTTTTGCAGCGTTGCGCAAACACAGGCACACAGCACACTGCCGAGCAGCTCGTTTTTGCGCAGCGCCTATGGCTGCCCGGGGAATTTCTGCCAAATAATCCGACGGCGGACAGCTGCCCGTCTCAGCTTTTGCAGCATCGCGCAAACACAGGCACGGTGGCGGGCCCAGCCCACCAGTGTTTTCCACGTGCTTTTGTGCCTAAAACGTTGAAGAACGCGGAGTTTATGTTGGTCAGACACGATGACCAGCGCCCTCCATTGCGCCTGCGCACATGTTGAAAATAGTCGTATGTCACAGTGTTACAGAATGCTTTAAAAAATTCCTGTATCCAGATGGTGATCCGGATCATCCCCAAAATTTAATCAGTTCTTCCGTGTACCATTTCCAACAACGCCTGAAAGTTTCATGGAAATCCGTCCAAGACTTTTTGAGTTATCTTGCTAACCAACAGACAAACAGACAGACAGACAGACAAACAGACAAACACATAGACAAACCCCGGCAAAAACATTACCTCCTCCTGGCCTTTTCGGCCTGGCGGAGGTAATAAAATAAAAGTGATTACAAATCAGAACAAAGCTAAGACAAAACGTGACAAAAAACTAAGCAACAGCACAACACAGACTGAATATGATAATCCTTATGTGATTTTACATGTTGTTTTGTATATATGTTTGGAGTATTTCTTCCTTTAGTTTTTGTTTAAATTGTCTAAGCATTGTACATGATTTTAATTCAGGTCCAAAAGCGTTCCACAGTCTGACTCCTTGCACTGAAACACGGTGTTGCTTGGTGGTAGTTCTCACTGAAGGGTTTTGAACATACATGTTCCTCTGAAATGATATTTTTTGTCCCTTATTTGGAACAACTTTTGGATATTTGCAGGCAGTGATAGATTCTTTACTTTAAACATTATTACTGCAGTTTGAAAGTCAACTAGATCTTTCAACTTGAGAGCTTTTAATTTAAGAAAAAGTGGGTTTGTTGGTTCCCTGTTAGCAGCTTTGTTTATTATTCTAATAGCTCTCTTCTGAATCATCAAGACTGGATATATGTTTGTTTTATATGTATTTCCCCATACTTCACTCTACTACTCTGTGTAGTATTGTGATTGATTTGAATATTTTACCTTTAATATAATTAATATGTGACTTCCAACACAGTTTATCAATTATTACTCCAAGAAATTTAATTTTGGATACCCTTTCAATCTCTACACCATTTACATTGAGTTTAGATACTGAGTTGTTGTGATGGTCGTTAAAAATTATAAATTTTGTCTTACTTAGAGTGAACATTAATTTGTTTGAATCAAGCCACAATTTAAGCTTTCCTGTTTCCTTTCCAAGTGTATCCAAAAGTTGTTCCAAATTGCTTCCACTGCATAATAAATCAGTGTCATCTGCAAACAATATTAAATCCATTTTTTCCTAAACTTTACATATATCATTTATATACATATTGAATAACAATGGCCCTAAAACTGAACCCTGTGGGACTTCACAAGTAACCTTCAGTAACTGCGAGTTTTTGCTGCCAACACATACATGCTGATATCTGTTCTTTAAGTAACTACATAACCAGGCCAGTGCTACTAACCCCCAATACCATAATTTTGTAGTTTCATTAACAATAATTTATGATCCACTGTATCAAATGCTTTTTTAAGATCCAGGAATACCCCAACTGAATACTCTTTATTTTCAACAGCAGTTGATATTTTTTCTATAAATTCCATTAGAGCAAATGCAGTTGTCCTCTTGTGTCTGAACCCATATTGCTGCTCACACAATAAATTATTCTTCATTATGAAGTTGTCAATTCTCTCGCAGAATATTTTTTCAAATATCTTGGAAAATTGTGGCAATACTGAAATAGGTCTATAGTTTGAAAATTCTTAAAAAAATGGAGTCTTTTATAGCAGTGTTTTTGCTTATTGTATCACCCGTAGATTCTGTAATGGGTATTTCTCGAGCCAAATTATGGCCAATGTTAACAAAAAAGTTATTAAATTCATCTGCAGGTGAAACTGCATTCACACTCTTAGTCATATTATTTTTTGAAAAATTGGTTGGGTAGCTTGTATTTCTGTTTTTATTTCCAAGAATATTAAGTATTGTCCATGTATTTTAATGTTATCTCTGTTTTCCTCCAGTTCTTTACTATAATAGTCTTTTTTACTGCATCTCATTATGTATGTTAACTTATTTTTGTATGTTTTATACCACTGCTCTGCTTCTTTTGTCCTTTTCTTTAGAAAAGCTTTATATAATGAAATTTTCTTTTTACACACCTTTTGTAATCCTTTGGTTAACCATGGCTTGTCGTCAAATTTTTGTTTAAGCTTTTTTTTTACTAATGGACATTTTTTTTTTTTAATAAAGAGTGGTAACAATGTTCGTACCAGCCTGTCCCCAACCTGGATTGTCCTCTCCGGGTTGGGGACAGGCTCCTGCCCCAAGTGGAGGACTTTAAGTATCTTGGGGTCTTGTTCACGAGTGAGGGGAAAATGGAGCGAGAGATCGACAGACGGATCGGAGCAGCATCTGCAGTGATGCGGACGTTGTACCGGTCTGTTGTGGTGAAGAGGGAGCTTAGTTCTAAGGCAAAGCTGTCGATTTACCAGTCAATCTACGTTCCTACTCTCACCTATGGTCACGAGCTTTGGGTAATGACCGAAAGAACGAGATCGCTGATACAAGCGGCGGAAATGAGCTTTCTCCGTAGGATTGCTGGACTCACCCTCAGAGATAGGGTGAGGAGCTCAGTCATCCGGGAGAGGCTCAGAGTAGAACCACTGCTCCTCCACATTGAAAGGAGTCAGTTGAGGTGGTATGGGCATCTGATTAGGATGCCTCCTGGACGCCTCCCACTTGAGGTGTTTCAGGTACGTCCCACTGGGAGGAGACCCAGGGGCAGACCCAGGACTCGGTGGAGAGACTATGTCTCCCAGCTGGTCTGGGAACGCCTTGGTATCCCCTCTGAAGAGCTGGAGCAGGTGGCTGGGGAGAGGGAAGTCTGGGCTTCTCTGCTTGAACTGCTGCCTCCGCGACCCGGACCTCCGGAAAAGCGGTAGAAGATGGATGGATGGATGGATGGATGGTAACAATGTTCATGAATGTGTCATAGGCTTCATTTACATCTGATACATAGACTTTTGTCCAGTCTTGCTTCAGCAGGTCTTCTTTAAAAGAACTGATTGCATTTTGTGATTTGTTTCTGAAAGATTTTAAAGTTTTTTCTGTATTGGCCCACATGTGGCCATGGATAAGTGCAAAGACTGGCAATTTTTTTTTTTTTTTTTTTTTTGTTACTTATTTGTACCCGTAGGTAGACTTGGTTTGCAGTCTGGTGACAAGCCACCGGCTGCTGGTCGCTGCGTGCGCAAGCGCCCTGGTCACTTATGTCATTTATCAATAATCCACTTTCTATTTTCTTATCAATAATATTAACAAACAGGTTATCAATAAGTGTAGCAGTGTGAATTGTGATTCTACTGGGATGTGTTATTGTGGGATATAGACTCATACTGTACATAGAATTAATGAACTCTGTAATTGCATTTTGTTGAAATGGATTTAGTAAATCAATATTGAAGTCTCCACAGATTACAACGATTTTCTTATTTGCTATATTGTTGTACAGCTCAACTAACTTATCTCTGAATGTCTCAACGCAAGTTCCCTCATTCTAGATATACAACTTATAATTAGATTTTTGTTTTATCTTGGTCAATCTCAACAGTAACACATTCCAGAATCCCTGGTAGTGCAAAAGACATTCCATTTACAAGTTTACACCTATACAGTTCATCAAGTATACAGTGCAACACCACCACCCTTTTTTTGAGATCTATTAATATAAAACATCTGATATCCCTCTATGGCCATCAGAGAAGCCTGCTCTTCATTGAGCCAAGTTTCAGAGACTGTGATAGCTGTAAATTTTCTATCTAGCTGTTTTAAATAGTCTTGAATCTGTGGAAAGTTTTTGTTATGACTTCTGCTGTTGAAGTGTATTATTGATCGTTTACCATCTGATTGTACTTGACTTTTGAATTGCTTTTCAGTATAATATTCACAGTGATTATGAATATTATTGAAGAAGTGGTTATCAGGATCAATATCATTCTCCATCTCTTGTAGTTTATGTTCAGCATGATGGCATATTTTCAGAGTCTGAATTTCCTCATTCTGTGTCAGATGACTTCCTCCACCTAGGGATGATTGATGTCTACTAAAGTCAGTCATACGTTTTTTGTTTTGTTTTGTTTTTTTAAAGTACATTGACATGGTATGTCACAAAAGAACTATTCTTGCCGTGTGTGGCTATGGATTATCGTAGTCTCATAATTTTCCCAATCAGTGTTCATCTATATTTATTTAAGTCAGCGAGATCTCTTATTATTATGGCCTTTGCTTCCTCAGGTGTTCCATTTAGTTTGATCCAAACTCTACAGTTTCGTGTCCATGTTGCTTGTATCTTGTTTTGTCTTTTCAGCATCCGTGCTTGCCGTGCTATTTCAGCATTAGTCTTTGTTAAATGTTCATTTAGGTAGACTTCTGTTCCCTGTAGCTTTCTGGCCTGCCTCAGTATGTCATTCTTTACCTTTCTGTTCACAAAGCGCATTACAATTGATTTCTTTGTTTTATTATCCTTTCTGGGTAAAGTATGACAGGCTGAAATTGCATTTCCTTCAACCTTTATGTTTCTGCTTCCAGGGAACTGAAGCACCTGGTTTTCCAGGGAGACTGATTCACTTAGGGGAGCCTCCTCACCACTCATTCCTGCTGTAGCATTGGCATATAATTGATGTTTAATGTCTAATCCACTAATGATTAAATCATCCATACGAGAATATTGTTCAAGATCCTCGATGCGTCGCTCCAAGTCTGCAATTTTTTTTTGTCTCTTTCCTTAATTGTTAATTTCAATTCTCTGACTTCCTCCATTAGCCCTAATAGTTAAGACTGTTGATTGGCCACTTTGGTCAGTTCTTCTGACATGAAGTTCAGAGATTTTTTAATCTCTTCCATTTCCTCCTTCTTTGGTGGCACTTTTTACCGACCTGATGATAGTAGGACAGTCTCTGCTGGTGTCGCCGGTATCCGATCCAACCAAACTTGAATCCATCTGGGGCCTCAGCCAGCCCCTCTGCTGCTAGTCCTGCTGCTTACCGCCGCTGTAATTGAGCTCTGATCCAGCTCCTGTCCAGATGGGGCCTCGGCAGCTCCTCCGCCGAGCTCTGCCGCCCACCACCGCTGCAGCTGAGCTCCGATCCGGCTCCTGTCCAGCTGGGGTCTCGGTAGTTCCTCCGCTGAACCCCGCCACCTATTGCCGTCTTCCTCGGTAGTTCCTCCATCGAGCCCCGCCACTGTAATTGAGCACAGATCTGGCTCCTATCATAGCTGGGGCCTCGGTAGCTCCTCCACTGAGACCTGCCTCTTACCGCCGCTGTAGTTGAGCTCCGATCCAGCTCCTGTCCAGCTATGGCCTCCGTTAGTTCCTCCGCCGAGCCCCAATCACAAAATTCTAAGAATTTGTGCGGGAGGCTCAGCTGTCATCTACCGGGCCGATGCCGGGTCAATAATAATATTAATAGTTCAAACATGGAGAGTTTATTAAAGACATTGACCTTTATTATGTTTCAGCTTAAAACTCTGACATTAAGGAGTTTGTGCTTAATAGTGAGTAATTGTTATCATTTAACATGTCAGAAAAGTCTCAGCTTGTCATATTCAAGTGGTTCCAGTTTAGACTCAGTGATGAAAAATAATCCCACAGAAACTCTGAGAACTTTCATTTTTCTTCCCTGAGTCTGTCAGTTATCCCTGAGCAAACAGCAGTTCAACCAGTTCAACCCACATTTCCAGACTAACATAGAAACAAAGTCAAACTGCTTCAGTGTTTTAATCCTCTGCTGCCTCCTACTGCTGAGGATTGATTAGTTTGAAATCAGTGACTCTTGTTAATGTGAAAGTTGAGCCAACAAAACATCTGGTTCAAGTTTGGACAACTTGTTTAGTCAATAAAAACACAAAAAGTCACAATTTTCCTTTCAAAATACAGATTTATTACTTTATAAACAGGGAAATTTTGAAATAAATTATTTTTATTATAAAAACATTGAATATTTAAAGGTCTTTTGATGATTGACAAAATATGATTCATGATTAAACCTTTAAATTCTCCATGAACTCTTAATGCTTATGGAAGGAAAATAACATAAAACAAATTCAAACTTCATATGATTTTTCCACTAAAAAAGAAACAACAGCTGTCACAACTTTGATGATGAACAAACACAGATTTGTGAACAATCAATACTTTCTCAACTGTTACATTAGGTAATAGATTACTCTCTTTACTGTAACTGACTAATTACGGAGGTCGTCTCCATCTGTCTGACTGTCTGCACTCTAACTGGAGAACCGATGAAGCTAGGCTCACCAAACTTGGTACACAGGTTGACCTTGGGACTAGCACCTGTGTCTGTGGGTTTGGGGTTAAAAGGTCAAAGGTCACAGCATCATTAAAACTCTAAATCTGCTTTGGTTGATTTCTACTTTGTTATCAGCGATGTTTCAATATAGAGGGAGGCACCAAATGTTTTCTTTGCCCTAGGGCACCATGTGACCCAGGACCGCCCCTGTATATTTAACATCATTAATGTGAACTTTGTTTCTATTCAGGACTTTAGGGCTTCTGAACTCCAGTGTGATTCTATCAACCTGATCTCACCACTTTATTACCTCTGTTAAACATGTTTGATTTTCATCAGAGGAGTTTAACGTTCCTCAGAGGAGGAATCAAACTCTGACAGACAGAGCTGCAGGAATGAGGCAGATCAAACCAGAAACACCAGTTTTCTGGGTCACTTTACAGAAATGAAAGTTCAAGTGTGTGAGAGCAGCAACCTTCCTGACGTCCTGTTTGTCTCTAAGAGAAGATTCAGCTGAGACCATCAGGTTTTTCTCTACTAACACTGGTGAGTCCAACATCTTCTGTTTCTACGCTTCACTCTCTTCATGCTGACTCAGCATAGTCACACTGGTCCCAGTAGAAATATGGTCACTGGGCCACAGATCCACTGTGGAAACATGGAGCTGCTGTCTGAAACCATCTCTCTGGGTCACTTCTCAGGACTTTGAAAATCTCTGAAAACCTCCATGATTGTTGGACTTCAGCCAGAATTAAGCCTCCCTCATGTCAGAATCAGACGGCAGGAAATGATCCATAAACCAGTCTGCTTCCTTTATTGTTTCACAGTAAAACTGAACACCACAGGGAGGCTTTTATTGTGAAACAATTAAAGGATCTAAAAAAGAAAAGCAGCTTTGTCAGCCGATAAAAATAGAAAAAAATCCTAAAATGTCATTAGTTCTAAACTCACTTAAACAAGAATCAATTTTTCATTCATGTTTTATCAGGTTTTTTTTTTTACATGTACAATGTTTATACTGTTAAACACTCTTAAACTTGTAAATGTATTTTTAAGGCAAAATCTCTGCATCACATTTAAAATAACTTTAACTGACCAAAGTAATGAAGAAGATATACAGATATAATCAACTGCTACTAAATCAGCAATAAATATAACATAATTTTTAGTTTCTTTTTTGTTCCTCACAACACAAATTATATCACTTTGTGTTGACTGATTTTATCGTATTTGTATCCTGAGATCAACTCCTGCAGAGAGGTGTCAGAAACTCAGTGATTGTTACAGGAAATGACTGATTCAGGTGTTTCTTCCAACAGATGTGTGCTACCAAATGTTCAGTTGAGAGTGTCAATAATTGTGTCGAGACCATTTTTAGAGTTCTGTGGGGAATGTCGCACATTTGACTTTTTATTCCTCTAATTTTCCATGTTGGTCCAATATTAACAACAGAAATCAACATGAACAGACCAACACATTTGTAATTACAGCAATTATCTGGGTGAACTGGTATGTTATCTAACATAAATGTAGGGGTGCCAATAGTTTTATGTAACCCAGCTGAGAAAATGACCCTTTTTCTCAGATTTCATTTGTATTAATGAAAGTGTGTGATTTTATTTTGAAAAACGGTTATTTGGGGAAGATGCAGTGTGATCCTCGTTATCCAACTTTTAAATTCCCGTTTCATGGTCACATTGGGTGATCTGGGTCTTTTCATTCGTAAAGAGATAGATAAGTTTATTTGACAGGGACAGTGCTATAAACATAGACAATTAATCAATGACAATCAATCTGATGTGTTGCACAAAGAGTGTATAGCTATTAGCTAATTTGCAACTCTTGTCCCTGGATTGGCTTTAGAAAAGAGAATCAAGTAAAATGAAAAAAAAACCAAACAGAATACACAATAACCACATATATCAATGCCAAAAAGATTATAAATACATTATAAATACACAATTATAAATATTATAAATATTATAAATATTATAAATACACAAATATAACAACCTGATTCACATTTGCCTATTTCAGGCCTCCCTCCCTTCGTCACTCACTATAAACAAACACATTCATTCCTTCCCTTCATTAAATACACAATTATAAATATTATAAATATTATAAATACACAAATATAACAACCTGATTCACATTTGCCTATTTCAGGCCTCCCTCCCTTCGTCACTCACTATAAAACACATTCATTCCTTCCCTTCATTCACTCTCACCCTGCAGACAATCATTTCATACATGGGTACATTCTTGTTTATTTTTCAGCCAGTTTTTAACCTTTTTAGTGAATCTTTTAAAGTCTGTTATTATTTTAATTACATTTGGCATTGTGTTCCAGATGTGACTGCCCTTTATAGAGAAAGCTGTTTGTCCAAATGTGGTTCTCCGGTGGAATATTTTACAGTTATTGTTAACAGAACTCCTGGTGGCTCTGCTGCTGTCCTGTCTTTGGATGAAACCAGCAAGTGGCTCGTGTGCTGATTTATGGAAACATTTGAAAGTTAATTTCAGAAAACAAAGGTCAATGAAACTCTCAAAACTCAATAGTGTTGTATTTTTTTAAGATATTACAGTGATGCCACCTAATGGGCTTTTTGTCCAAGATTTTTAGGGTTTGATTATATAATGAACCTTTATGTCTTATTGTGGAAGGGGCTGCTTGAGCCCAGACTGTCAAACAGTATGATATATGAGAGAAAACCATAGAGTGCATATACAGTACAGCTGCTTCGTAAGGTATGTAATATCTAATTAATTTAAAGCAGTTCAGATTTTTTTTTACTGTTTTTTGAAATTTTCTTTATATGAAGATTAATATTTTATTCCCCCAGTCTCTCCCCTCCACACCCCTTATTCCTCAATGGAGTGAGGGCTGGTGGGGGGGAGGGAAGACTGACCATCCCGCCTATGGGAAGCGGATGGATGTAGACCCTCCCTAGGGATACTCCACCCAAAAGTCGACTCTCCTCAGCTACCAGCCTAATCCTTTTTCCCCCTTTCTTTTCTCCCCCTCTCTGAGCATTAACCGCTCCTTAAACAACCAAACTACCTATTAGCCCACCTTCCGAGCAGAGTGCCGAGGCGCTCTGCTGGTTGTCGGTCTTTCACGATCTGAGAGCGGATGAGAGAGGCTGTGGGCGGTCTGGTTCACACTGATACCTCTTCTTGGTGAGTTTAATTCAGAAAGATGCTATAAATGGATCTAAACACTCTCCAAATGCTAATTTGCAACCTTTATTGTCCTAAGTTGATGGGAGCACGAGCTTGAGAGGCACTGTGGCTGTGTCCTTTTGCTGTGTTCACACTGATACATCATCTTGGTGAGTGAAATACATGCTAATGTTAGTGTTATGCTAATGCTAATCGCGAGTGGATTTTTTTCTGTTTAAAAGCAACGGAAAAGGCTGTTTTTGTGTATGTATGGTTTTCCTAAATGTGATTTCAGTTCCCAACAGTATGCTGAAGTACTTTTAGTTCTTATGCACTATTTCTGTCGAATGTAATGTGTAGTTTGATGCTAAAAGCACATGGTGTTGGTTTCCTATGTAAAAGCATAAGTTATGCTAAACCCAGTAGCTCAGACCGGGTTTTACTGATTTTAAAAGGGAATATTGGAAGTAATGGGACAGTATATTCCCTGGTTATGTGATAAATTAATTGTATTTCATTTCATGATTTACAAAGACAAGGTTAGAGAGGATTAATCATAATTTCATGGTTAAATGATGTAGAGATAAACAGAGGAATTCATTTAATTGGTTACATGAAAAAAGGGTATTTCATGTGCTACCAGAGAGATTGTGAGAAAAGAACACATGCATGTAAGATGTAAGATGTGAAATATAAGATATTACTATATTGCTGGATTGTAATAATATTAATATGAGAGAAAAATTTAAACACTAAGCTATGGTGTTATATAAGAAGGGATTGAAAAAAAAATACTCTAGCTGTAAACAATAATACCATTATTGTTGTGCAAGCTAGGTTTTTTTTTTGTTGCCAATCAAGAACCTTCTGGATCCTGGATTCTCTCCGAATGGAGATAGCGAGCCTGACCCAAGACTGAACCGAGATTGATCCGAGATCTGACCAAGATTTCGACTGAAGGACATTCTTCCTTTCTCCAGTACACAACATTCGAAGTGGTAACAACTCAAGCTGCCGCTTTAGAAAAAGGAAAAGAAACCTGAGTCTGGAGACACAAGATATCTAGACTGGTCAAACAACTAAACTGAAAGGACAACCAAACACTGAGCTCAGTAGGACATTTTGGGGGTTTTATTTCATGCCGGCCGTTGTTATATTTGTTTATTTGTAAGTTGTTTGTATATTTTGTTCCTTTTATCTTTAATAATAACAGATATGAATTGCTCATTTCCTGCCTCCAGCTATTTCATTCCACACTCACTTTAATTCCCTATTGTAACCCTTACGAACCTAGCAACTGGTCTACACTTAGTAATCTCCCTTACCTAATTAACATAAGGCAAGGGTTACATTTAGATCTGACTTTTTTAATGAAAAATAACAAAGAGATACTGTTAAAAATCTGTCAGAAACAAAGATGCTAAAGTCTGAATGTGATCTTTGGTCTCATGTGGATTACTGTACATACACTGACATGATTATTAGAAACATGTTTGATAAGAACAGGATGGATATGACAGGAAAACAATACTAGAACTTTAGTTAATGTTTTTATTCAACATCAAATTATTCTGTTTCTACCTCAGAGTTCAGTCATGTCTGCTGTCACCAATCTGCGATCTGAAGATCACTTCCTGTGCTCCATCTGTCTGGATGTCTTCACTGATCCAGTCGCCATACCATGTGGACACAACTTCTGTAAAAACTGCATCACTCAGCACTGGGATGATGGTAACAGCTGCCAGTGTCCTATGTGTAAAACGAAATTCAACATGAGGCCTGAACTCCATATCAACACCTTCATCTCTGAGATGGTTTCTCAGTTCAGACGTGAATCTCAACAGGAATCCAGCAGCAGCAGCTCAGAGCAACAAGCTGCCAAACCAGGAGAAGTTCTCTGTGACGTTTGCACTGGAACCAAACTGAAGGCCCTGAAGTCCTGCCTGGTGTGTCTGATCTCCTACTGTGAGACTCACCTGGAGCCTCATCTGACAGTGAATCGTCTGAAGAAACATCTACTGATGGATCCTGTGGAGAACCTGGAAGGGAGGATGTGCATGAAGCATGATAGACCTCTGGAGCTGTTCTGTAAGACCGAGCAGACATGTATCTGCATTCTCTGCTTATACTCAGACCACAAGACCCATGATGTTGTTCCTTTGAGAGAAGAATGTGAAGGAAAGAAGGCAGAGCTGGGAAAGACACAGGCTGAAATGCAGCAGATGATCCAGAAGAGACGAATGAAGATTGAGGAGAACAAAGAGTCGGTGAAGAAGAGTAAATATGCTGCAGATGGAGAGAAAGCAGAAGGTGTTCAGGTCTTCACTGCTCTGAAGGAGTCTGTTGAGAGACGCCTGAACGAGCTCATCAAGGAGAAAGAAGACAAACAGAAAACAATAGAGAAACAGGCTGAAGACTCCATCAAAGATCTGGAACAGGAAATCTCTGAGCTGATGAAGAGGAGCTCTGAGGTGGAGCAGCTCCTAAAGTCTGAAGACCACCTCCACCTCCTCCAAAGCTTCTCCTCCCTGAAAGCTGCTCCACCCACCAAGGACTGGACAGAGGTCAGAGTTTGTCCACCATCATATGAGGGGACTGTGGTGAGAGCTGTGGCTCAGCTGGAGGAGACGATCAGAAAACAGATGAAGAAGATGATGGAGGCTGAGCTGAAGAGGGTCCAGCAGTATGCAGTGGATGTGACTCTGGATCCTGATACAGCACATCCTAAACTCATCCTGTCTGAGGATGGAAAACAAATGAAACATGGTGATGAGTGGAAGAATCTACCAGACAATCCAGAGAGATTTTCTTTTTATGTCAATGTTTTAGGAAATCAGAGTTTCTCTTCAGGCAGATTTTACTTTGAGGTTCAGGTTAAAGGAAAGACTAAGTGGGATTTAGGAGTGGCCAGAGAGTCGATCAACAGGAAGGGACAAATCACAGCAAAACCTCAGAATGGATACTGGACTGTAGCGTTGAGAAATGGAAATGAGTATAAAGCTGCTGCTGGTCCTTCAGTCTGTCTCCATCTCCAGGCTAGTCCTGAGAAGGTGGGGGTGTTTGTGGACTATGAGGAGGGTCTGGTCTCCTTTTATGATGTAGATGCTTCAGCTCTGATCTACTCCTTCACTGGCTGCTCCTTCAACCACAAACTCCTCCCATTCTTCAGTCCTGGTCTGAATGATGGAGGTAAAAACTCTGCTTCTCTAGTGATCACTCACATCAATCACAGTTAGTAGAAAACTGATTTTACATTAAATCAAAACTGGAACCTTCAGTGAAGTCGGTCTTTTTATCACTTCAAACATATTTCAGCCTCACTATAAAGCTAAAAGGACATGCTCTTTTTTCCTGTTGAAACTGGTCATTTTCTACTACAACTTTTTGGCCTCACAAATGTGTTTATTTTACTCTTAAATTACCACCTTTCTTTTAAATTTCTTTTTCTCATAAATTTGAGGCTCTTTTAAATTTGTGAGTTTAAACTTTTTCTGAAACTTAATTTTTTTCTCATAAATATGAACCTTTTTCTTATAAAGTGACATTATTAATCTGTGCAACCACTGATTTACAGCAGGAAGGGAAAATTTATTCTGATTTTCTCTGAACTCATTTTAATAATAAAAACAGAGGAAACACATTTGTTCACAATCAAGAATCCTTCAGAGGAACTAAGGTAATAAATGTGGACAAACACTGATTTTAACAGTTTAACCATCACAAAGAAAGATGACATTTTGTTCATTGATTTACTTTTTAATAATAATAAAAATATGTTCAAAAATCCTGGTTGTTTTCTCAGCTATTCTCACTAATGCTGCATTTATGGAGCTGCTGATCTTCTGCAAATCTGATTGAATGTAGTTAACAAGAACAGAAGAGTTTATGCAGTTTTTGCTCAGTCTGGACTGTTGGGAGAAATAAATTAATCATTAGAATTTCAGTCATTTAAACTTGTCTTTTCACTGTTTTCTGCCAGAAAGTTTCCAGACTTTGGAAAAAAAATTTTTTTCCTGTTTGACTTCCAAGTTTTTGAAGGTGTCAAAGATCAGATGATGTCTGGTTACCTGTTGGACTTTAATCTGGTTCATCACTGTGTGAAACTCTGATTTTCTAGAATGATGGAACGGACCAGTAAAATGGATGAAAACATGACTCCAGAGTTCTTTGAATCACATGTAGATCTGTGATGAAGCCCCTTCTAAACTGCTGGAACACTGCCTTTAATTATGCCTCATCATGTTAAATATTATCAAAATGGTTTATTAGTGATCATGAATTCTTTTCACAATTTCTGTGTCTGACTAAATCTCATCTGATCCATGTGCTGCTCAAGGAGTTCCAGGGAGAAAAGGGGAAGAAAAATAAAGATTACAAAACAAGACTAAACAGTAGAAACATTTGGATTTAGAAGCAAAAATTTTCAGCCTCCTTTTTACAGTAATGCATTCTTCAACAGTGGCTGTGTAGATTGGCTAAATATTCAGAAAGACACTGCAGACGTTTGAAGTTCACAAGGACACATTCAGACTTTGAAAAGTTTCACAGATTTGATACAGCAGAATAGTGGTGTGAAAAAGTGTTTGCCCCCTTCCTGATTCCTCATTTTTTCTATGTTTGTCACACTTAAATGTTTCAGATCATCAAACAAATTTAAATATTAGACAAAGATAACACAAGTAAACACAAAATGCAGTTTTTAAATGAAAGTGTTTATTAGTAAGGATGAAATAAATCCAAACCTACATGGCCCTGTGTGAAAAAGTGATATTTCATTAGATGTCTGTTAGTTCGCAAAGGTTAGAAGGTGGTTCCTCAATTAGATTTTTAAGTTGGAATGTTAAAGGATTGAATAATCCGGTCAAGCGGTCAAAGGTGTTTTCCCATCTTCAGCGCTTCAAAGCTGACATAGTGTTTCTTCAGGAAACTCATCTTTGTGACCAAGGTCATTGGAGACTTATATGCTTGTGGGTCATCATAGCAGTCTGTCGTGGGCGACAATGACTGTTTCATTTAGGTCTAATCAGATTCCTCCACACAACTCTGTCCTTAGCCTTCTGCTGCCAGGAATTCCTGTCTATATTCAACTTCTTCAAGTTTCTTTTTACAGTGTCTTTAAATCTGAGTCTTGGTCTACCCTGATTGTGTTTGCCCTCGCATAACTGTGAGTAGAGTAACTGCTGAGGGAGATGCTTGTGTACCATCATCTCAACATGTCTGAGCCATCTCAGGTTTGTCTGTATTAGCATGACCTCCATTGATGGTAGACCAGCTTGTTTCAACACTTCTATGTTGGTTATCTTGTCTTTCCATGGGATGTTCACGATGGCTCGAAGGTGTCTCATCATGTACACGTGGAGTTTCTTTACCTGCACTCTGTAGACAGTCCAAGTTTCAGCACCGTACAATAGAGTAGCCAGTACTGTCGCTCTGTACACTCTGCATTTCACATGGATAGATGCATGTCGATTGTTCCACAGTCTCTCCCTCAAGTTCCCAAACACAGCGCTCAGTCTTCCCATTCTGAGAGATAGTTCATCCTCCAGCCTAGCATTCTCTGAAACAGTACTACCTAGATACTTGAAAGTCTTGCACTTCATTAGTGGCTCTGTACCAATGCTGATCTCTTCTGGTAGTGATGCTGATAATTGGAACTTTGGTGGTTGATAAAGGCACTCTGTCTTCTTGATGTTGATTTTGAGGCTGAATTGGCTAGCTGCTCTTGCAAATTTCTCCACCAAAGTTTGCATATCTTCCACACTGTGTGCAACTAGAGCACTGTCATCAGCAAAGAGCATTTCTCTTACTACCTTTATTGATGTCTTACTCTTGGCTTTAAACTGTGCCACATTGAACAAGTCTGCCTCTTTCCTTGTTTGAATGTATACTCCTTCTGAAGTGTCTTTGAAGGCCACCTCAAGCATGGCTGCCAGATATAGCGAGAAGAGTGTAGGCGCCAGCACACACCCTTGTTTCACCCCGTTGCTGACTGAAAAGTCTTTAAATATTGAACCACTCATTGCCACGTTTGCTTGCATACCTGTATGGAGTGCCTTGATCAGGCTCACAAATTTCTCTGTACAGCCATATTTCTTGAGTCCCTGCCAAAGTCCTTGTCGTGAAACAGTATTGAAGGCTGTACTGAAGTCTATGAAGACTACATAAAGCGGCATGTTCTATTCGATACACTTTTCTTGAACCTGTTT
The DNA here is from genome assembly GCA_020510985.1 of Pholidichthys leucotaenia. Lineage (NCBI taxonomy): Eukaryota > Metazoa > Chordata > Actinopteri > Cichliformes > Pholidichthyidae > Pholidichthys > Pholidichthys leucotaenia. Next base: position 100,476,801 of record CM035836.1, on the reverse strand, counting down.
CAAGCAGAAAATCATGTCCATTGTGCTTCTCCCACTTCTAAAGCCGCACTGGGTTTCCGGTAGTACATTCTGCGAAATGTGCTCATTGAGTCTGTTTAGTAGTACATGTAAGAGAATCTTACCAACAGTGGCTAGCAGTGATATACCTCGGTAATTTCCACAATCTTTCCTGTCACCTTTCTTGAACAAAGGCACAATACTTGCATCCTTCCAGTCTTGAGGTACTTTCTGGGCATCCCATATCTCTTGGATGATGAGTTGTCCTGATAGGTGCCATTAGTTCATCAAAATTTGGTGGTTCATCCAGACTTGATACAGCTGGTCGCTGCACTAGAGCTTCTTTAGCCTCTTCAGTGAGATCTCCAGGGTTGTTTAGTAGTTGGTCAAAGTGGTCTACAAATCCGTCCAGGATCTTGTCTTTCTCCTGCAAAACCATTTCACCATCCTTAGCCTTTAGTTGGATCAGTCCTCTTGGTTTAGGGCCATAGCTTTCTCTCAAACCTGTGAAGAATGTTTTCATGTCCTTCCTGTCTGCTGCAGTTTGAAGTTCCTCCACTTTGTCATCCCACCAGTTGGACTTCATCTCTCTGGTGTACTTCTGTAGCTCACTCTGGGCCTATGAGTATTTCTTCTTCTTCGACCTTGTGTTACACTGCAGGTTTTCCTGCCTAGCTGTATTCCTCGCTTCTAGTAGTTTCTTCAGCTGTTCATCATGCTCATCAAACCAATCTTGATGTTTCCTCTCAGGGTGGCCTAATACATCACTCGCAGTCTGATACACCGTATCCTTCAGTGTTGCCCATTTCTCTTCTATGTCATTCTCTGAGTTGTTGCTGTCCCAGTCTTTCAAGTTTTCATCCATTTCCTGTGTAAGTTCTTCCTGCTTCTTTTGGCCTTTCAGTGCACTAGTGTTTAGCTTCTGTGGTGGCTTCGCACCCGTCCTGCAGTGCTGTTTTCATCTCCAAATCCTTAATCTAGATCTCAGCATAACATGATCAGTACCACAGCCCGCACCTCTCATTGCTCTGGTGTCCAATACATCCCTTATGTCTCTCTGCCTGACTATGATGTAGTCTAATGAATGAATGAATGAATGAATGAATGAATGAATCTTTATTTCGGATAGATTAAAAGTACAGATTAAAAGAAACTGAATAACATAACAAAGGGGGAAAGAAAATCCAACAAGGTCAAATTAGACAATAACTCCTCTGATTATACAGTTCAACATAAGTTATCCGAAATGGGTGATGGCTGAACCCACAGCTTGTATTGCCCACCCATATTCCATCCAAGAATTCAAAAGAAAATCAAAACAAGAGCGATTACAATTCAGAACAAAGCTAAGACAAAATGTGACAAAAAAAACTAAGCTACAACACAACGCAGACTGGATATGACAATCCTTATGTGATTTTACATGTCATCTTGTATATGTGTTTGGAGTATTTCTTCCTTTAGTTTTTGTTTAAATTGTCCAAGCGTTGTACATGATTTTAATTCAGGTCCAAAATCGTTCCATAATCTGACTCCTTGCACTGAAACACAGTGTTGCTTGGTGGTAGTTCTCACTGAAGGTTTTTGAAATATACATGTTCCTCTGAAATGATATTGTTTCTCCCTTATTTGGAACAACTTTTGGATATTTGCGGGCAGTGATATATTCTTCACTTTAAACATTATTACTTCAGTTTTAAAGTCAACCAGATCTTTCAACTTGAGAGCTTTTAATTTAAGAAAAAGTGGGTTTGTTGGTTCCCTGTAAGCAGCTTTGTTTATTATTCTAATAGCTCTCTTCTGAAGCATAAAGACTGAATATATGTTTGTTTTATATGTATTTCCCCATACTTCAGTACAATATGTCATGTATGGGAGTGTCAACTTTTTGACGTCCCCCGGCTATACTGAGAATTTGTACTAACCGCTATTGATCTGACAGTTTAGAAGGTGGGAGACATGTGCCGAATGAATCATGGCTGACATGGAATATAGCAAAAAAGGAGAAATCCTCATTATTATTCTTCCTTTTTCCGCTTTGAGCTCACAGGACCAATGTGGATGCCGCTGTCTTTGGTCATTGCGTCAGCGTTGCGTCAGCATTGTGTCAGCGTTGATGACAGAAACTGCTTGAAACAGGAAAAATAGCCGCGTAATACAAACAAATTCATGTGGGATAATCATAAGAGTTTGTAGATGTGGTACATGGGTGTAAATTACTAAGTAAACGTGTTACATCGAGGTTGATGTAACAAAAGACTGAGCTCCCAGGACAAAGATGGCGGCGCTCACGGGTGGCATGGATTCCCACAGGAATAATGCAACAAACAGAAAAAATAGCTACGTAACACAAACAAAATTCATGTGGGGTAATCATAAGAGTTTGTAGTGGTGGTACACGGTGTAAATGGCTGAGCAAACACACAAACATGGGCTATGATGGACGAAAACGGACTGGTCACGTGGGCAGGCGAGCCCCCCTCCCGGTAACAGGTAGGAGAGAAATGTGTTTTTTGACATTTTATTGATTTTCTGGTTCATATACTTTGAAGATTAGATAAAGACATACCCCTGTAGACAAATCGGCATTAAAAAAAAATTAAAAAATGGATCATTCTTTATGTAAATGTGTCCAAAGTCCACTTTTGACTGAGTTATGTAATTTATATAGCTGCCGTGACATTATGCAAACTAGATGCTTAAATTTATTCCTATCTGAAACTTTGGATCATATTCTACATCTTTTTAATTGACAATAAGCCATTATCTCTTGTAACTTTCAAGTTATAGCCTTGGAAATCTGAACGATTTTATTGACAAATTTTATACCACTCTTGACCACTAGGGTGGTATGTCGCCATATGGCAAATTTGGCAGCTAAAGGGTTAACAGTGCGGTGGAGGAGTGGTTAGTTAGAAATGTCCAACAAAAATCACTTTAACCTCTCCCAGTCATTTATTTACGTCTCTTTTACATTGTCTTCTTGGCCTTCATTTATTTTATGCCCTTCTTAATCTTTGATATAGTCTAAGCTTTCCATTGAAAGCCTTGCAGTTTTTCTTGGGCTCCATGCACCATGCCCGTCTCCCGTCCTCTGCCACTCACTCGCCTCCACTGCGGCCGTCTCGGTGCCCTCTGTGCCGCCCCTGCTTCAGCCGCTTCCTTGGGTACGCTCACCACAAAGCCTCGCTCCTTCATGTCCCGCGCTGCCTCCCTGGCTGTGTTGTAGGTTTTCATGCCATCACCCCAGTGTATTAGCATCTTCGTTAGTGGCGTTTAAAATCTATTTTTTTTCTCTTTTAGCATTTTTTTAATGTTGGCATATTTCTTTTGCTGCTGTACAATTTCTGTCGGATCGTCATGATCAAAGAATATCTGCTTGTCGCCAACTCGTATCTTTTTTTTTTTTCCATGCTTGTGTCAGAATTCTTTCCTTTATGTCGTATTTTAAGAAGTTTACCACAACTGACCTGGGTGCGGAGTTTGAGTTCGGTTTCTGTGCCAAGGCTCTGTGCGCACGTTGGATCTGTAGGTCTGTTTCATCAGGCAACGCAAGCTCTTTTTTTAAGAATTCATTCATCCATCTTCTGCTTAATCCTTTTAGGGTCACGGGGGGAGGGGGGTGCTGGAGCCTATCCCAGCATCTTTGGCCAGTCCAAAGATGGCCAAAGATGGCCAGTCCATCGCAGGGCCAACACAGAGAGACGGACAACCATTCACTCTCACAGTCATACCTAAGGACAATTTAGAATCCCCATTTTGATGCCAATTAACCTAACTTGCATGTTTTTGGCATGTGGGAGGAAACCGGAGAAATCCCAGAGTAAACCCATGCAGACACGGGGAGAACATGCAAACTCTACACAGATCACTTTTCGTCGGGGGATGGGATCGAACCCAGGATCCCCCGGCCAAGGGTGAGTTGCTGTGCTGCCGCAGTGCTAACCACTCTGCCACTGCACCGCCCTTTGAATTTCGCCATAGAGCTCCCTTCGGTGCCCTCTGGTATCCTGAAGATGCGTATATCGCTCCGCCTGGACCTGCTTCCTCCTTCGCCTCTTTTTTCAGGTCTTCCTTAAGAGTCGTTAAATCCTGTTGGAGTTCTCACTTGAGGTCTTTTATGTCCTTACTTATATTGGCAAAGCCAGTGCTCATAATATCGCGGTTGACGTCATCCATTTTCTCTGTGGAAGTCTCCTCGTTTTTGTTGGCCTCGTGCTCAGCGATTTCTCCACTGTTGTTGAAGAGATTCCTGAGTTTTATCTTGTTTTCTTCCATGTGTCCGGCTTCTTCCTGTTTTCATCCCTTGGTTTATTGACTTATTTATGTCGAGTTGGCCATTTAACAGATATTTTTAACCCAACTTGGGAGAGCTCTCTGTTTAAGCGTTAAGCAATTATGGTTTTTTTTAATTCTCTTTTGTTATATAAAGTGGATTTTTTTTTAATATATTTGTGCGTTTTTACCTCCGCCAAGGAGGTTATGTTTTCACCGGGGTTTGTCTGTTTGTCTGTCTGTCTATTACCAGCATAACTCAAAAAGTTATAAACGGATTTGGACGAAATGTTCAGGACAAGTTTGAAATGGGACAAGGGAGAAATTATTAGATTTTGGTGATGATCTGAGAGTGCATACCTCCACCAAGGGCTTTGTTTGTATTTGTGCAGCAGGATTACACAAAAACTACTGGATTTGATTTGGATGAAATTTTCACCAGAGGTGGTTCTTGGGCTAGAGAGGATCCCATTATATTTTGGTGATGATCTGAGAATGCATACCTCAGCCAAGGCTCTTATCTTCTCACAGTGTGTTAGCAACAATACTCCAAAACTGATGGACAGACTTTGATGCAATTTTCACCACAAGTGGCTATAGGCCTACACATAAACCCATTACATTTTGGATGTGATCCATGACAAACAGAAGGAGCCTTGGCAGAGGTATGCGCTTTATGAGTGCTTTTCTAGTTTTATATTGGTGCTTTTTGCTGATAAATTTGTAGAGTTTTTTTTTTCATTTTTTCCAATCGTGTTCATAAATTTGTTTGTCATATTTTTCATATACATTTATCTTTTTAAAAGTATTGTCTTCTCCTGTATTTGTGGATTTTTTTTTTATATTGGTGATTTTTTTTATTAAATTTGTGACACCCCCCCCCCCCCCCGGTTCAGTAATGGTGCAATTTTTTTTTTTCTCTCAAATTTATTTTTTTCCTTAATTTTGCAAAGGGTTTTTTTTAATGAATTTGACAGTTTAAAAAAAAAAAAATCATTAATTTGTATTTAATTGATAATTTTTCATGTTATTTCTCATATATTTGTGGGGGTTTTAGTTTTGTTCTTTCTGCTATATTTGCAAATTTGTTTTGTATTGGTACATTTTTTTTCTATCAAATTTGTGGCTTTTTCCCCATAACTGGACATTTTTTTCAATCATACTTTTGTGTTTTTTTCCCCTTAATTTTCCAATATTCTTTCTGCTAAATTTGTGGCTGTTTTTTTCCCTTTGTTACTCAAGTTTTTGCATAAATTAGCTTATTTACATTAATTTGTCTTTCAATTTAGTTTTTTTCTTCTATAATTGTCAATTTTTTTTGTACTGGTGCCTTTTTTCTCCTAATTTTTTAATATTTTCCCCCCATTACTGTACTTCTTTTCTCAAATTTACTTTTTTCCTTAATTTTGCAAGAGTTTTTTTTCTCTCTTAAAAATTTGTTATTTAATAATTGTTCATGTTTTTAATGAATACATCTGTGGTGGTTTTAATTGGTTTTTTTTCTCCTAAATTTGTGATTTTTTTTTTTTTTTTCGCATCGGTGTATTTTTTTGTACCAAATTTGTTTTTGTTTTTTTTTCACAAGTGTACATATTTTTCTCATAATTTTTTGTTTTTTGTTTTCTTCATTTTGCAATATTTTTTATAGATATTTTTCAAATTTTCTGAATTTTTTCCTCATGAATCAGTGTGTGTTTTCATAGTTTTGCAGGTTTTACTACATTTTTTCCCTATTAAATTTGTGATTTTTTTTTTAATTGGTGCATTTTTGTGTATATGTATTTTTTACATTTATCATTATTTTTTGTGCTAAAATGTGAGGAACTGTACAGTTTAAAAAAAAACAAGAGTTTTTACTGGAAATATGTAAGTTCTTTTTTAAATTAAAAAGATATTAAGCAATCTTTTCAATCATAAAACTTGCCTGGACAGGTTCAGTTCTTAACATGGTGAAACATTTTGTTCCTTTCAACAACTGAAGCTTTAAATATGATAAAAGTGCATGAATCCTTAATTCTGTCTGCAGAGTGCCAGGCGAAGGCATCCTGCTCTGCTGCTCCTCAGAAAACCACCAAGACCCCACCCAAAGCCCCGACCAGGACCAAGTCACCAGGACCAGGTATGAAGAACCACTGAAAACTTAAAATTGTTGCACAAGGGGTCCACAACCTGCGGCTCCCTGCAACTGTGACCCAAAAAAAGAAAACTCAGTTTGACAAATGTAAAAAAAAATGTGCATGTTTAAAAAATTGGACTTAATTTAATTTACAAGAACTTAATTGCAAATTCACTACAGTTTATTTTATTGAAAATTTGCAAGCAAAAAGTCACAAAAATGTAAAAAAAAATTTATTTGCGAGTAATATTGTTTCTCCCCATTTTTAAACAGTCAGTGAAACTTCAGGATCACAGTTAGCTAGGAAGTCATCCAGGTCCAGTCCATCCCCCAGCAGCCCGGGAATGAGACTCAGCCTCAAGGTCAGAACCATCATTGTTCTGTTTTTTTCAGAAGCGCAAATGCGCTGGGGCTGAAAAGCCCCATAAAGAGGAACTCCCTCGGTCTTTGTGCATTCGCCTTTTATAGCTTTATTCTTATGCATAGCGACCGAAGCTTCCAACATTATACATGTTGCATGGACAAAGAGAATGTGTGGCGCAATTATCATAACATAACTTGAAACATATGTTACAATACATTCACACCCCTGCGTCTTCACGTGCCAGCTTGGTGCGGCAGGGTGCAAAAGGCACCTCTTTGTCTTGTTGGCTCCAGGTTACTCTTCCTTTCCCCGGGGGGTGTATAGAACTAAAGGCACTTTTCCACTAGCCCAGCACACCTCGGCACGTCTCAATTCACTTCGACACGGTTCGGTTCGCTTTTGTCTCCATTACAACTGTGTTAAGCTGGGGTGGGTGGGATTTCTATAACAGCGAGGTGGCGCTACACTCCCATGACGGAAAACACGCGACCCAAGCAAAACATAAACACATGCGGCTGTATAAGGCGACTCCTCGGTCTGTGGCTTTTTTCACCGTAAATGCCAAAAAAGGACCGCCAGACAAGGGTACAGGCAGCGAGATGAAACACTCTGGAATAGTTCTGCAGCTTCTGGGAGAGCCAAAGATGTGAGGATACAAACTAGGTCATATATGACGGTAAGCTAATGTTGCTAATGCTAGTTTGCTATAAGTACGTCGTACTACACTGTAATGTCTGCAAGTTATCGCTGTTAGGTACTAAAATATGTATGCTGTGTGTTTCAGATGGCTCTGTTGTGGGGAAATTACTGCTTCAGTCAGTCTGGGCGTTCAACACAGCCTGTCACTGATGTCAGCACAACTTCACAAACGATCAGTGGTTATAGAGCTTAAGAATGGCTGTAGAAACGTTTATTGCCTGTACAACAAATTGCTCTGATCTGCTTGAAAATCATGGAGAGACTGTTGAGACATCATGGACGTACCTGCTTCTGCAGAACTGAGTCTGAGGTGGTATCATAGAAAAAAATGATCAGCTGACTCAACTTGATCGCCATGTTAATAACTATATTAGCCACAAAATATATATTCAAAAAGTAAACAGTACTGAGTTAGGTATAATAAGATATATTTGACAGTTATCATGCATTTTAGGCCAAAACAAATTTGATCTAGTATTAAAAGCAATTAAAATAATGCAGCCACAAGGTTACATGGAAAATACTTGATTTACTAGATACATGTACTGTAGAAATATATATTCTCTGCATCAACAATGTACTAGACATGCATTCATGTAGTATTGCACTGGGAATTGCACTGACAATAAACCTCTGAAGTTTTTGCAGATGTCTCTTTTTTTTATATGTGAAGGTTACCACCATGTGGCATAAATTAAATACTGAAAGATTGGAAAAGCTAAGAATAATCCAGCAGTTTGAGAAATCACTTTTGGTTTGGTGTAAGTCTGTCCACAGAATTATGAACCATAAAACAGTTTGTGTTAAAATGTTAAATCCCATTAAACCTAATACGGGGGCTTCCAATCATGTGTCATGGGGGGCCAAGACCCTGCAGGTTCTCTCTTCTACCCAGTCTCTTCAGCAGGTGTTCTCACTGATCAGTCAGTGGAAGAAGTTCAGTGGAATCTGCTGTTGAAGACACTGGTTGGAGGTAAAGCCTGCAGGGTCTTGGCCCTCCATGGCACATGATTAGACACCCCCGCCTGAACCCATTATGATGAAGAGCAGATGCTAATATGACCCAGAATTCCTCCATATACCGGTACTGTCACTAAAGTATGCAGGGTCTTCTGTGGTGGCACATCCAACAATACAGTCTTCAGTTAATAAAATAATTGTTTTGGTTACTTTTTTCTTAAAAATGAGCCATTATTTTCAAGGTCACTGATAAATCCTTTGTACAGTTGACTCTTTTCCCACCGGTGTCTTAACAGACAAAATAGAAAATCATGATGCAAACACATAAGTCACTAAATTGTTTATTACAATCAGCAGCAAATTACAGATTATTCAGAATGTGCAAAATTCAAACTGTAAAAAAAAAAGTGGAATGGTCACACACGGCAGCCACGCTGCCTCACTGAGAAGCAACTGGATCGGCCCCTCGTACTGGTCCTGGTTCAGCAGATCTTCAGCCTGCATCTCTGTAAATAGTGAGGCAAGGTCCAGTTGGGGTGGGCAGTTTCCCTCTTGCCTAGACAAAAGACAAATGGGTGGTGGTTAATTAAAGCAAGTTTAAAACATATTTGGGAAATACACTTGTTGCTAAAAGCCAGTGGTGGAATGTGAATTAATGAATGAATCTTTATTTCTGATTGATTAAAAGTAAAGATTAAAAGAAAATAGAATAATATAACAAAGAGGAAAAAATCTAACAAGGTCAAATTAAACAATAACTCCTCTGATTATACAGTTCAACATAGGTTATCTGAAATGGAGCAAGTTTAAAACATATTTGGGAAATACACTTGTTGCTAAAAGCCAGTGGTGGAATGTGAATTAATGAATGAATCTTTATTTCTGATTGATTAAAAGTAAAGATTAAAAGAAAATAGAATAATATAACAAAGAGGAAAAAATCTAACAAGGTCAAATTAAACAATAACTCCTCTGATTATACAGTTCAACATAGGTTATCTGAAATGGGTGATGGCTGAAGCTGCAGCTTATATTGCCCACCATATTTCATCCAAGAATTCAAAACAAAAACAAAACAGGAGGGATTACAGTTTGAATGTGACAATAAAGTACTTTGTTGTTGTATTTAACCACAATTTTCATGTAGCTGCGCTTCGGTAGATTTTACAAGGGCTGTGTTACATTTAAAATCATCTGTTTTTACTGTGGCCTCAGCAATCAGAATGAATTAATACATTCACTTGAATGGAATATAGTACTTTAACTGAAAGTGAGCATCACCGAGTATGGAGTCGCTCAGTCAAAATATGAAGTTTTTATCAATAAAAGTTTGTCTTGTCTGTAAAAGTGTCTCTTGTTGCCCTGGCTTCATGTGTGGGTGGTGTTTTGTACTAGCATTGCTAAAATATAAAAGGAAGCACTACAATGGGTCTCAAATATTTGTAATGTGTCCTGTTACTGCATGAGTTTATTGATGATAGACTATAAACTACACATATAAAGTAAATTATATTGACAACTGAACATCTCACATTCACCAAAACATACAGTTATGAACATAACTCACAAACGATCACACAAGTGATCTGACAAAAAAAATAAATACATTAACCACTTGCACTCCGTTGTTCCGCGGGTGGGCAAGTCTCTGCGTTCTAGGGCGCACGAGGGCGCACGAGAGTGCCCTCATGCGCGCTGGGACGCATGACGCATGATGGTGGTGATGTAGGTGTGTGGCCTCCAAGCGCCACTGAAAAAAAAAGCTGCAGTCACAGCCGCGAACAGATTAGTTCATCTGATTGACCTCTCATTCGACTAATAAGAGCCTTGAATTGGGTTTCTGAAACCTTGAAAAGCCAATGAATGAAAATCTAGGTAGGAGGACCTGCCTACTGTGAACGCAGGAGCCAATTGAAGCACAGAAATTCAGGCTGGGTGAAGAGAGATTTACTGCTGCAGCAGATGAAAACAAAGGACGCTGGACGAATCTACTACAGACCCGGCAGCATGGAGACCACCCACAAGTGGGACCTGCACTCATTCCAGAAGAATAGAAATTTAGGATTCTCTTCCGTCATCATAGACCGACGGAGGCCGACGACAAAGGTCGTAAATCATTCACCAAAACCGCAATAATGGAATTATGTTTTGATCGGGATCCACGAGCCGAGCAGCGTCGCGTTCGTCTTACAATGGGGAAGAGAAGTTCGCCACGACTCTGCTGCTGTGAAGAGGTAAGGTGTTATAAGCTAAATTATTATTTATCCCTGAAAACTGTAATCCAAAAATGACTTTTGACCGATCGGTAAATTACAACTGTACTGCGCAGGAAGTACGAAGTGCATGCGCCGCAATAAACGGTTCATTTGCCGTGTTCGGACCGTGAACGCCCCCCCCCCTCCGCTGCAGAAGAGGAGCGGGGGGGGGGCGTTCACGGTCCGAACGCCCCAGGTCCGCGGGGGGAAGCATATGAGTCAATTCCTTCATGTAGCGATGGCCGTCTTCTGCAGCGAGGGGGGGGGACAACCCCCCCTCACACACACACAGTAGCGAGGGGGGGGGCGCTGTGAAAACATGCAAGGAGTGTAATCCATCATGTGGCGAGGGCCGAACTCCCGTCTTTTTTAGCGGGGGGGGGGACAACCCCCCCCCCCACACACACACACACAGACACAGCCCTGAGTGTGACCTTTCATTAGAGCCCAAAATGAAGATTCTACATTGAATTATTCAAAAGTTACAGATGTTTTTCCAAACTGTGCCATTTGGCACAATTTGGCAGTTCCAAAACGCCTGGGAACTACCTGAGAACAAAGCTGTGTAAAATATTCATTTTTTGTGGTATTGCTACCAAATTTGGATCTCAGCTTGATAACACTTGATTCTACATTTCTGCTGCATTTTCCAGCCGGATCGGACAGCTGTGTATTATTTGTAAGCATTTGTATCCAAAAAAACACTGTGTCCAAATTTATTTTCTTCAAGTTCAGTATGTTTAGATGACTGTAACTCAGTGGCCGGAGCACGTAGAGAGATTATGTTTTTTTTTGCCAAAAAATTCAAAGTGTTTTCTTTTAAATGAGACCAACCCCATGAAGATGCTGCAAAGGGTTGAATAACAGCTTTCGATTTACTTTGGGCACATTATTTTTTGGCATTTTTAGGAAAATTGCCCGGAGTGCAAGTGGTTAACAATTGGTTTATTTTACAGTTGATGTGCAATATTCACACAATCAAATACTGTAAATCTCAGTTCAGTCCCTTTTATATTAAGTGGAAATTGTGCTACTTTGGTTTTGACACTTTACCTATAAAAGCAAAGGATTTCAGTACTTTCCACAGTGGCGAGGTAGGTTGTGGAGAGGCTGATTTCTTCTTGCCTAGATGAACGACAGAAATGGATGGTGGTTAGTTTCAAGCAAGTTCAACACATATACAGGCACATCTCAAAAATTAGAATACCATGATAAAATTAAATATTTTTTCACTCATTTCAGAAAGTGAAACCCATATATAGATTCATTACAGGGACAGTGATATATTGCAAGTGTTTATTTTAATATTGATGATTACGGCTACAGCCCATATTAACCAACACCTCAGTGGCCAACATTTATATTTAAAAACTATTTTTTAAAGTTAATTTTATGTAATATTCTAATTTTTTGCCAAATTGAATTTGGGGTTTTCAGGGGCTGTAAGCCATAATCATCAAAATTAAAATAAATAAATGCTTGAAATATATCACTGTCTGTGTAATGAATCGATATAAATATAGGGATTTCTCTTTCTGAAATGAGTGACAAAAAATATTGAAGTTTTTCATGACATTCTAATTTTTGGAGATGTAACTGTATTAGGGAAATACACCTGTTAATGTCAGTGGTGGGATGTGACAAAAATGCTTCGTTTCCCTGACAAGCACTGCAGGATCCACAGAATAGGTGTGTGGGTCTATTCTGACGCTTTAGAAAATTATATGAATGACTTTATAAATCACTGGTTTGAAAAAGCAATTTTAATATGACGAGATTTCGGCTCCTGTGGTCCATTTCACCAGTATCACAATATAAACAGGGAGGCTAACCCCTGGCATGTGGAAACACATTCTAGCATTAAATTGCACACAATTTAATGCACAGCACCAAAGTGCAATACGTACACAAACCAGGACTTTAACCAGGATTAACAGATTTCATCGTTTTGCTCTCACAAGCGAATATTTAGGAGAAAACAAGCGCGAATCAGCAGTTGGTACTAGCTAGCTACTAGCTAAAAATCGTTAGCTAAAACTCGTTAACCAGCACAGAACAGCGCTGTATGGCTCAAAAAAAGTTAGATTACCACCAACAGGATAAATAAGCGAACAGATGCACATTATTACAAATCACTCACCATCGATGGTTCTCTCACGTTCGTCTTCAGCTTGTCCGTAGTCCGGTTCTATGCTGGGCTGCCATCTGTATCGGTCCGGGTCACTCCTCACTGTGGATCTGCCACCAAGCAGAGAAAACTCCGCACCTCTTCGTTGGACCACGGTGTAGAGTTCCGCAAAACCTACAACGCTGTTTGTATTAATATCGTATTTACTCCGTGACCGAGTTAGTCCGTGAAATATTGCAAATGGCGGTCGTGTGTAGAGTCATCAGAAGACGGTCGCTTTCGTGACGTTACGACCTGACCAATCAGCGGCGACCAGTCTTTTGACGTCACAACACGGCACGACTCAGCACGGTTGTACCCTGCCCTCGAGCGGGGACGAAAATTGCGGCTGTTAAACCGTGTTGGGGCTAGTGGAAAGAGTTACAAAGCGTGCTGAGCTGTCCCGTGTTGGGCTAAGCGGGGCTAATGGAAAAGGCCCTTAACTGTCCCGTTTGAAACCTCCCGGAGACACTTCCTCCTTCCGTCATTATTCTCCTCTTCACCCTGCTTCTAGGTGTGAGGAAACCCCCAAACACTGCGTATGTGTCCACCACAATATCATATTTATGAGACAAACACTTTGTACTTTATGAAAGATAGTAATAAATCTAAAAAAGTTGCCAGTTGAAGCTTTGATGGACAATAAGTTACAAATTTGCATGAAAAATTTCTGTAAAAGAAATTGGAAAATTTACATGAAAAAAGTTGCAAATTTATGTTAAAAATGTTGCAAAATTTGGTGAAAAAGTTGCAGATTTATGTAAAATAATTTGATAATTTACATGAAAGTTGCAAAGCTGTGCAAGTTGCAAATTTGCATGAAAGAACTGAAACTGGTGCATACCTATAACGCTGCCGCTGAGGACACAGTCCAAGGACGGATAATTTTTTCACACATAAGCAGTTGTTCAGAACTCCTTATACAAAGATATAGAGTGATGATAATTAAGTCAGTGGCGCCAATGCACCTATAAGCTGGTTGCCAACCACCAATCAAATCTAAAAGAAGAAGAATTTACATGAAAACATTTCAGATATGTAAAAGAAGTTGCATTTTGACATGAAAAAGTTGTAAATTTATGAAAAAGAAGTTGCAAAGAAGAATTTACATGAAAACATTTCAGATATGTAAAAGAAGTTGCATTTTGACATGAAAAAGTTGTAAATTTATGAAAAAGAAGTTGCAAATTTAAGTGAAAAAGTAGCAAATTTATATGAAATAAGTTGCAAATTGACATGAAAAAGTTGACAATTTATGTTAGAGTTGCAAATTTATTTGAAGAAGTTGCAAATTTATGTAAGACTTTGCTAATTTACATGAAAAAGCTGAAAATTTATGTAAAATTTACATGAAAAGTTCAAAATTTTTGAGAAAGTGTAAACTTTCCAGAGAAAGATTGTTAATCTGAGAAAAAAAAGTCTCTAATTTATATGAAAAAAAGTTACTAATTTATGAGGTAAAATGCTAATTGAGAGGAAAAACATTGCTAATTTAATTGAAAAATTGCCAATCTAAAAGGAAAAAGTTGCTATTTTGCACAAAAAAATCACAAATTTGTGTGAAAAAGCATATAATTTACAAGAAAAACATCACACATTTATATTAAAAAGGTACAAATTTACAAAGAATGAAACTACAAATGTCTGTATTTTCTTCTCATGCTCCTACGTCTTGAAATGATCTTCAGAAAACATTACAATTAAATGAAGTGGCAGAACATAAAAACAAAAGGAGATGTATTACAGAGGATTGTAAATGCTTTTCCTCAGGTGGAATTTTTGGGGTAATGTTTTTATTGGTTTTTACCTATTTATTTGATTATT
>CM035836.1:100344644-100457144 GCA_020510985.1 Pholidichthys leucotaenia | reverse complement strand
TCAACTCCAGACCTTTTAACTGCTTAATTGATGACAGGTTAACAAAGGAAGAGCCCATGCAGCCTTGTTATTTTTTTTTTTTTTTTGCAGCCTTCTGAGTCAATTGTCCAATTACTTTTGGTCCCATGAAAAAGAGGCGGCTACGTATTAAAGAGCTGTAATTCCTAAACCGTTGCTCCAATTTGGATGTGGATACTCTCACATTACAGCTGAGAGTCTGCGCTTTAAGCCCATATTGATTATATAATTGTATCCTGAATATGTTTTCGTAAACAGCTAAAATAACAAAACTTGTGTCACTGTCCAAATATTTCTGGGCAAATATATACAGTGCGGAGCATTGTAGCTAGATGGAATAAACAGCATAACAGTCTTATATAGTTACCCCACATAGTATGAATATGTATCCATACATACACCCTCCGTAGCAATTGATATTGTCCCAGTTGTATACTGGAGGGGGGCCATTTTGTGGATGAGCGTCAGCCATCACATCCCTGCTGAGGGTTGTGAGCTATTGTGCTTTAATCAAGGCGTGGGTAGTTTGCCAACTCCACCCTCTAATGCCAACTTTTTGGGAGAAGTCAAATAATTTGACAGAGGCGATCCCATTCTGTTTCAAATGTCTGCTCATACCCTCCTGTGAATTTAACCAAAATAGCCTAAAAAAATGATATAAGCAGAGTAAACTGAAAGCAGTACTGGAACCATTAAGAGTAAAAAGACTGTTTGTTTATTTTACTCCCCCCCCACACACACACAAACACATTCATTCATCATCACTCCATAAATTAAAGAAATCATCACTCTATAATAACAATAATATAATAATAATAAATTCAGGAATTCAAGAAAGCTCTCTGTGTCACAATCATAGGACATCATAGGACAGCCTATGATGCACCTATGATGTCCCTATGCCTTGATGTCTTCATGATGTCATATAGACCATCAGGACACACGATGCCATCATATAGACAAAAGGACAATGCCTTTATGATGCCATATAGACCTATAGACCATCAGGACTCGCGATGCCATCATATAGACAAAAGGACAATGCCTTTATGATGCCATATAGACCTATAGACCATCAGGACTCGCGATGCCATCATATAGACAAAAGGATGATGATGCCTTTATGATGTCATATAGATCTATAAACCATCAGAACTCGTGATGCTGTCATACAGACAAAAGGACGATACCGTCATATACAAAATAGGAGACAGCACTTTAAAGCACACCCATTCAGAGCCTTTGATGGTCATTTTGCATTCGCTGGCAGCCATATTACTTAAGCAAAGAGGTTCCACATTCCACCACAAAACTGAGAAACGCCAGGAGCTCCTCCACCCTGGTCCTGTAACCAGAGACTGCACTGCGTTTAAAGATGCTGATGCTCGTGTCCTCTGACTGGAGGTACTTCAGACAGCAGAGGAAGGTTGCATTATTCCACCTCTTGTTCAGTATTACAGGTGAGTCCTGGATTTTTATGGCTATTTTTGTGCCACACAGAAGTTTGATAAGGGAGTCGACTGTCTTGTGCATCTCGGAGGGAGAAAAACACCTTGTGGGTAAAACCAGGTCTGTGGTGGACCACTCCCAGTTACACGGGGTGAGACTGGACATCCTGGCAGATAAGCACATCTGCTGCAATTGCCAGTTGGTGCATCGTGACATGTACTACACAAAGAGCAGAAATAAACAAATCATCTGGTCAGTCACTGCAACAGATACTGGAGTCAGTTTGTCTTGGCCGGTCCTTGCCTCTGATAATACCTCTATCTGCCAAGAATGTGTCGCTGGTCCAGCAAAAGCTAGCGGTACTCAAATGCTTTGCAAGCAGTTTCATGAAATGGTCAGTCAGAGAGCAACTTATACCGGCTCGGACATCGCCCGGGTTAACAAGGTCAGGAGTTCCTGGCAGCGGAAGGTGAATTGCAGAACTGTATGGAGGAATCTGATCAGACCTAAATGAAACAGTCATTGTCGCCTCAACAGACTGCTATGATGATGATGATGATGATGATGATGATGATGATCTTGATCCTGAGATAAACTCCAGCAGAGAGGTATCAGAAACTCAGTGATTGTTCCAGGAAGTGACTGATTCAGGTGTTTCTTCCAACAGATGTGTGCTACCAAATGTTCAGTTGAGAGTGTCAATAATTGAGTTGAGACCATTTTTAGAGTTCTGTGGGGAATGGCTCAGATTTGACTATTTATTCCTCTAATTTTCCATGTTGTTCCAATATTAACAACAGAAATCAACATGAACAGACCAACACATTTGTAATTACAGCATTTATCTGGGTGAACTGGTGTGTTATCTAACAGAAATGTAGGGGTGCCAATAGTTTTAGATCTGACTTTTTTAATGAAAATTACAGATAGTTAAAAATCTGTCAGAAACAAAGATGTTAAAGTCTGAATGTGATCTTTGGTCTCATGTGGATTACTGTACATACACTGAGCTGATTATTAGAAACATGTTTGATAAGAACAGGATGGATATGACAGAAAAAACAATACTAGAACTTTAGTTGATGTTTTTATGCTACATCAAATTATTCTGTTTCTCCCTCAGAGTTCAGTCATGTCTGATGCCACCAATCTGTGATCTGAAGATCACTTCTTGTGCAATGTCCATCTGTCTGGATGTCTTCACTAATCCAGTTACCATACCATGTGGACACAACTTCTGTAAAAACTGCATCACTCAGCACTGGGATATTGGTAACAGCTGCCAGTGTCCCATGTGTAAAAAGAAATTCAACATGAGGCCTGAACTCCATACCAACACTCATTTCTCTGAAATGGTTTCTCAGTTCAGACATGAATCTCAACAGAAATCCAGCAGCAGCAGCTCAGAGCAACAAGCTGCCAAACCAGGAGAAGTTCTCTGTGATGTCTGCACTGGAACCAAACTGAACGCCCTGAAGTCCTGCCTGGTGTGTCTGACCTCCTATTGTGAGACTCACCTGGAGCCTCATCTCACAATGAAAGGTTTGAAAAGACATCAGCTGATGGATCCTGTGGAGAACCTGGAAGGGAGGATGTGCATGAAGCACGATCAACCTCTGGAGCTGTTCTATAAGACCGAGCAGACATGTATCTGCATGCACTGCTTATGCTCAAACCACAAGACCCATGATGTTGTTCCTCTGAGAGAAGAATGTGAAGGAAAGAAGGCATAGCTGGGGAAGACACAGGCTGAAATGCAGCAGATGATCCAAAAGAGATGACTGAAGATTGAGGAGATCAAAGAGTCGGTGAAGAGTAAAGATGCTGCAGATGGAGAGAAAGCAGAAGGTGTTCAGGTCTTCACTGCTCTGAAGGAGTCTGTTGAGAGATGCCTGAACAAGTTCATCAAGGAGATAGAAGACACACAGAAAACAATGGAGAAACAGGCTGAAGACTCTATCAAATACCTTGAACAGGAAATCTCTGAGCTGATGAAGAGGAGCTCTGAGGTGGAGCAGCTCCTAAAGTTTGAAGACCACCTCCACCTCCTGCAAAGCTTCTCCTCCCTGAAAGCTGCTCCACCCACTAAGGACTGGACAGAGGTCAGAGTCTGTCCACCATCATATGAGGGGACTGTGGTGAGAGCTGTGGCTCAGCTGGAGGAGACGATCAGAAAACAGAAGAAGAAGAAGCTGAAGGAGGCTGAGCTGAAGAGGGCCCAGCAGTATGCAGTGGATGTGACTCTGGATCTTGATACAGCACAACCTTATCTCATCCTGTCTGATGATGGAAAACAAGTGAAACATGGTTATGAGAGGAAGAATCTACCAGACAATCCAGAGAGATTTTCTCTGTGTTCCTGTGTTTTAGGAAATCAGAGTTTCTCTTCAGGCAGATTTTACTTTGAGGTTCAGGATAAAGGAAAGACTGAGTGGGATTTAGGAATGGCCAGAGAGTCGATCAACAGGAAGGGACAAATCACACTGGGTCCTCAGAATGGATACTGGACTGTGTGGCTGAGAAATAAGATAAGATAAGACAAGATAAGATAAGCCTTTATTAGTCCCACAATGGGGAAATTCCAGGATTGCAACAGCACAGGGATAGCAACACTCAGAGCAACAATCAGAAGGCAAGAAAAAACAAGAGCAGCTAGTATACATATGTACATATTACTATATATATATATATATATATATATATATATATATATATATATATATATATATATATATATATATATATATATATATATATATATATATATATATATATATATATATATATATATATATATATATACAGTATATATATATATATATATATATATATATATATATATATATATATATATATATATATATATATACACACATACTGTATATATACATATATATAGACACACAGTGCAGAGCATTGTGGTTGGTGGGTGTGCAGCAGAAAGTTTAAACTCTCTCTCCGCGGATACGGCGGGCCAGCTGGATGTCTTTGGGCATGATGGTGACCCTCCTGGCGTGGATGGCGCACAGGTTGGTGTCCTCGAAGTATCACGACGGCCCTCACGGACCGTCACAAGACGCCTCAGTCACCAGAGAGTTTGCAGTGGTAATTTATTGAGGATAAGGCAGAACACTCACAGAACACATACAGTGGCTGGGTGACGTCTGAACCGGGGGACACCCGATGCGCCAGACGGACAACAGTGAGAGTAAGGTCTCAAAGGAACATACCTGAGAATAACAGGAGCACGACGGAACGTGGCTGAACATACAGAAGAGCATAGCAGGTGATCATAACAGGATATAACAGAGACTGCCGCGCTGGAGGACATTTAGCACCCGCTTATATCTCTGGCGGCTAATGACCCCAACGCGGCACAGCTGCTGGCAATGACAGCAGAGCAGCAGCTGACTTTGACAGCAGGGAGCTCCCCCGGGCGCCTTCACAATAAGAGCCCGAGGAGCTGGAAGGAACCCTCAGCTGCCAAAGCCAGGGAACAAAAAGATATGAGACCCGAGTGTGGCCAGAACCGACACTCGGGTTATGACACGAAGAGACCCACCAGGTCGGCCTCGCTGGCCTCCTGCAGAGCCATGACGGCAGAGCTCTGGGAGCACAGGTCGGTCTTGAAGTCCTGAGCGATCTTCCTCACCAGGCACTGGAAGGGCAGCTTACGGATGAGCAGCTCTGTAGATTTCTGGTAGCGACGGATCTCTCTCAGAGCCACGGTACCGGGCCTGTAACGGTGAGGCTTCTTCACTCCGCCAGTGGCCGGAGCACTTTTTCGAGCAGCCTTGGTGGCCAGCTGCTTCCTGGGGGGCTTTTCCTCCAGTAGATTTATGGGCGGTCTGCTTGGTTCTTGCCATCGCTCTTTATTATTCTGTCTTATATTTCTTGCAAGCCACCTAAACTCCAGCCCGGCACCCGCGTCATTTTCGCTTCAGTTCCCCGGTATGTTGAGTTTCTCCGTTAGCACTGGGTGGCGGTTGAGTGCTAGCTAGCTCTTCCCTGCTGTATCGTCTCCTGCTGTAAACAGAGGCTCTGTCCGCCGACTCGGGAGGCCTTTGGAAATGGAAATGAATATGAAGTTCTTGCTGGTCCTTCAGTCTGTCTCCATCTCCAGTCTGGTCCAGAGAAGGTGGGGGTGTTTGTGGACTATGAGGAGGGTCTGGTCTCCTTTTATGATGTAGATGCTGCAGCTCTGATTTACTCCTTCACTTGCTGCTCCTTCAACCACAGACTCCGCCCATACTTCAGTCCTGATAATAATAATGGAGGTAAAAACTCTGCTCCGGACTGCCGCTTGGAGCCTGCGCCAATGACTAAGCGTCCCCAGGTCTTCATGGAGGAGCAGTTTGACCCAGCAGGCCACGGATCCCCTGCCACCATGCCGTGCGGGCCTTTGGCGTGGATTTCAATGCCAGGGAATCCCCAGACTGTGATGACCATCATGCCGGCTGCGGAGCCCGCTGCAGTTGAGTGGGAACCAGGAGTGGACCTCCAGCTCATGGAACCTGGATCGCCGAAGTCCTGGATGGCGGTAGAGCCTGAAATCAGGCAAGTGCTCTATTTTGTTTTTCTCTTCTCTATTCTGGAGCATTATTGCCTGTCTATCTGGGAAGTGAGCCGGGTGCAGCCGATCGCTGCATCCAAGCTTGTCTTGCCGGGCTCTGCTGCTGCCGGTGATTCTGATTCCGGTTTCTTCCGCTGAGCCTTCTCTTCTCCCAGGGTCACCGGTGATGAGCCTGTTCCGGTCGTTGTCTTGGAGGTTCCAGGTT
The DNA here is from genome assembly GCA_020510985.1 of Pholidichthys leucotaenia. Lineage (NCBI taxonomy): Eukaryota > Metazoa > Chordata > Actinopteri > Cichliformes > Pholidichthyidae > Pholidichthys > Pholidichthys leucotaenia. The sequence goes on along the minus strand of CM035836.1, from coordinate 100,450,899 downwards.
CATGCTCGGAGGACATCCCTGGTGCTGTTCTGGCCCAGTCTGGGTCCATCGTGGATGCAGCGCTGGCCTGATTGTGGTCCAGCAAAGATACAGCATCGGTTTGGCTTCAGTTCGGAGAAGAAGCTGCAGATACTCCTCCGTCTAACGCCGGACTGGTTCCTCATCCTTCCCCCAACCCTTTTCTTCCTCCACCGGGTGCCACTGGGATTCCCCGGATTTGGCTCGGCTTCCCCTCGCTACCCCTCTCAGTAGGGAGGCCGCCACTGAGTTCTCCCCTCTGGTTCTGGTGGCCTAAGGATGCGGGTCAGCCGCCCGGGAGAGTGCTTCGCCGGTTCGGCGTTCTGGTTCGGCCACCTGACGGGACTGTCCTGTTTGTTCGGCGACCTGGTCTGGCCGCCAGAGGTACTGTTTCTCTTGGTCTGAGACTGGTGTAGACCACCCGAACTGTGAAATTTTAAGAGCAAAACAGAATTATAAATCAGAGTTGGAAAGTAAGATGGCAACAAAGAAATTTGGTTCAGCCTTGGCCAGTATGAAAACTATTGCAGGCCTTCAGACCACAGAGCGCAGTAATTGTGTGTTTTTAGATGGTTTTAATTCAGACACAGAGCTGGCTAATGCTCTTAATTGTTTATATGGTCGTTTTGAATCCTTTGATTTTAGCACAGAAACCCAAGGTTTGAAACAGAAACTCAAAGACAACCAGCACTTTAATATTGAGGTGCAGGATGTTAAAAGGGTGTTCTCTGCTGTAAAAGTGAACAAAAGTCAGGGCCCTGATAATATATGTGGGCGCTTGTTAAAGTCCTGTGCACATGAATTGAGTCCTGTATTCCACTACATTTTCAATAAGTCCTTACAGACACAACATGTGCCTAAGATCTGGAAAGATGCTGTGGTTGTCCCCGTTCCAAAATCCAGCTGTCCTAAAACGGTAAATGATTTTAGACCAGTTGCTTTGACTTAAATTTTAATGAAAATTTCTGAAAAACTGGTCAGATTTGAGGTCCTAAAGGAGACTGAGCATGCACTGGATCCTTTGCAGTTTGCCTATAGGCCTCACAGAGGAGTGGAGGATGCCACTGTCACTCTGCTTAACATGCTTTTTGAACATCTGGATTTTAATGGGACACACACCAGGCTTTTATTTGTGGACTTTTCTTCCGCCTTTAATACAATCCTACCTCATATTTTAGTTGAAAGGCTCCTGCAACAATTTGATTTGAGTAATAATCTGGTGGGTTGGATTCTGGATTTTTTAACCAACAGGACACATAAGGGTCAATGGTACATTGTCTGACCTAAAGTGTTCTTCTTCTGTCTCTCCGCGGGGGGGGGGGGGGGGGGTGTTGTCACCACTACTCTTCATCCTGTACACAAACATGTGTCGGAGCAGACATGACAACAGACACATTATAAAGTATGCTGATGATTCAGTTGTTGTCAGTCTCCTCCAGGATGGTGAGAGTGGCCACGGCCCAGTAGTTGATGATTTTGTTCACTGGTGTGAGGATTCCTACCTGCAGCTGAATACGACAAAAACTAAAGATATGATTATTGACTTTAGGAGGAAAACTCCCAGGCACGAAGTCACTGAACTAAAAGGCCAGACCACTGAATGTGTACAGTCCTACAAATATCTTGGGACAATTATTGATAGTAATTTAAACTTTGAAGAGAACTGTGAAAGGGTGTGCAAAAAGGGTCAGCAACATTTGCATTGTTTAAGGAAACTTGCACACTTCCAAACTGACCGAACCATAATGACAATGTTTTATCAGGCTTTTATTGAATCTGTTTTATCCTTTTCTTTAGTGTCATGGTTTGGTCAGATAAAACTGAAACAGAGGAAATCCTTGGATCAGGTAGTTAGAGGGTCCAGTCATTTGCTTGGTGAGTCACAGCTGAGCCTGACATCCCTGTACACCAAACAGGTACAGAGGATTGCTACCTTCATTTTAAATGATGACTCCCACCCTTTGCACTGCCACTTTCAGCTTCTTCCCTCCAGACGGAGGTTTGCTGTCCCAAAAAGTAAAACCCAACGCTACAAAAGCAGCTTTGTTTCTGCTGCTGTTAAAGAGTTGAACAAGATGTAACAATATGTTGCACATAATTTAGTTACCTATTTATTAATTTTATTTTATATTTACTTATTTTTGTAGGGTTTTTATTTGGGTTCTAAATCTTTTATTGGGTTTTAGACTTTTGAGTTTTTAACCTTTGACTAGTCTTTAACTTTTTAATGACCCTTCTCTCTTATCTCTTTGTTTTTTCTCTTTTATCTCTTTGTCCTATGTCTTGATTGGTAGAGCCTTGAGTACTTTTATCATGTTTACAGTCAGCTTCATGTGTGCTTGTGTTTGTGTTCATGTTGAACGTAATTGTGGTTTGTAAATATGGATGTCACCTGACTGCAAAACAAATCTACCAACGGGTACAAATAAAGTAACCTGTACCTGAACCTGTTTCTTTTTTCCCTGCCTGTGAGTTGGACTATGGATGCGGGTGGACCTCCCGAACTGTTTTTCGTTGTTCGCTCTGTGCTCTGCCTGCCGACATCCCTGTGTTGTTGTTTTTTTTTCTCTGTAATTTGAAGGGATGTTTTTTTTTGTGGTTAATTTTGAACTATATTTGTATATTGCTGATCTGTGGCATTTTGTGTTATTATCCTGGTGTTTTGGGGTACTATGTGTTTTTGGTAATGTACCTGTATTTTAGTTTTCTTGATAATAATGGATGATAATTGCTGCTCAGTAGCTTTTTGAGTTCTTTTTTTCCTGGTGTTGTAGGGTACTGTATGTTTTTGTATGTACCTGTATTTTTGTCAGATTGTGATATTCGTTTTATTTTCAACTTTGCTCTAGAGCCCTCCTGTTGTCCTCGGGTCAAAATGACCCGCCACTGTGTTAAAAACCAAAAAAAAAAAAAAAATCCCCATAAACAATATTTTTTCAACTTAAAATGTTATGACTTTTCCTAGATTGACCCCAGTATTAGGATAAGTGAATTGTTGCCTTTATTCACATTTCCATGTAAGCTGTACAAAAAAAAGGTACAAAGGTTGTCTTTGGGTCAAAATGACCTGACAGTAGTCAAATTGAGTTGAAATCACGGTCACTGAGTTATTTACACACCACAGAATGTGAGAATGTTTTAGTTCTGTCTCAGATCAATCAGTAGCAGATGTAAACTAGAAAAGCACTCAGAGAGTGCAGACCTCCACCAAGCGCCACAGTTTCCCCCATACAGTCTTCAGATTCCTTGACCATGAAAACATATGACAAGCAGTGGTTCAGTAGTTACTCACGAAAATGGCATTTTCCATAATGGCGGCCACAGTTCCCCCATACAGTGTTTGTGTGTACGTTTTCAGATTCATTGACCATGAAAACATATGACTAGCAATTGGATTGACAATGATAGGATTGGTGGTTCAGTAGTTATTCACGAAAATGGCATTTTCCGTAATGGCGGCCACAGTCCCCCCCCCCATACAGTGTTTGTGTGTACGTTTTCAGATTCCTTGACCATGAAAACATATGACTAGCAATTGGATTGACAATGATAGGATTAGTGGTTCAGTAGTTATTCATGAAAATGGCATTTTCCGTAATGGCGGCCACAGTTTCCCCCCCCCCCCATACAGTGTGTGTGTGTACGTTTTCAGAATCCTTGACCATGAAATCATATGACAAGCAATTGGATTCACAATGATAGGAATCGTGGTTCAGTAGTTATTGACGAAAATGGCATTTTCCGTAATGGCGGCCACAGTTCCCCCCATACAGTGTTTGTGTGTACGTTTTCAGATTCCTTGACCATGAAAATATAAGACAAGCAGTGGTTCAGTAGTTATTCACGAAAATGGCATTTTCCGTAATGGCGGCCACAGTTCCCCCCATACAGTATTTGTGTGTACGTTTTCAGATTCCTTGACCATGAAAACATATGACAAGCAGTGGTTCAGTAGTTATTGACGAAAATGGCATTTTCCGTAATGGCGGCCACAGCTCCCCCCATACAGTGTTTGTGTGTACGTTTTCAGATTCCTTGACCATGAAATCATATGACTAGCAATTGGATTGACAATGATAGGATTAGTGGTTCAGTAGTTATTCACGAAAATGGCATTTTCCATAATGGCGGCCACAGTTCTCCCCATACAGTGTTTGTGTGTACATTTTCAGATTCCTTGACCATGAAAACATATGACAAGCAATTGGATTCACAATGATAGGATTCGTGGTTCAGTAGTTATTGACGAAAATGGCATTTTCCGTAATGGCGGCCACAGTTCCCCCGATACAGTGTTTGTGTGTACGTTTTCAGATTCCTTGACCATGAAAACATATGACAAGCAGTGGTTCAGTAGTTATTGACGAAAATGGCATTTTCCATAATGGCGGCCACAGTTCCCCCCATACAGTGTTTGTGTGTACATTTTCAGATTCCTTGACCATGAAAACATATGACTAGCAATTGGATTCACAACAAGTGGATTGACAATGATAGGATTAGTGGTTTAGTAGTTATTCACGAAAATGGCATTTTGCGTAAGGGCGGTTTTCTTGTGGACGGTGATCCGGATCACCACCAAAATCTAATCACCTGTAGGATACCCCATTTCTGACAATCTGTGAAAATTTCATGAAAATCCGTCCATAACTTTTTGAGTTATCTTGCTAACAAACAGACAAACAAACAAACAGACAAACCATCGTCGATGATCACATAACCTCCCCCTTTGGCGGAGGTAACAACACAATAGCAGACGTAAACAAGACAAGACAGGTGGCCTTCTCGCGGACTGCAGTGCCTTTGATCGGTCTCAGATCAATCAGTAGCAGACGTAAACAAGACAAGACAGGTGGATTTCCAGAGGTTATAAAAGTGCTGCAGGTGACAGTACCCCGATTTCTCTCTGTGCTGAAGCCATGAGTGCGTGTTATACCGTCGAACAGACTATAGAGCTGATTTTTTCAGATGTCCAGCAAGACAATTCTGATTCAGAAGAGGAAGTGGAAGATGTATCAGAAGAAAAAGATGGGGAGGAATACAACCCAGAGCATGATGAATCATCTTCAGAAGAAGAAGAAAACCCTGAAGCTGAAAGAGAGACTTTCCTTTCAAAAAACGGCAAAATAACATGGTCCTCGGCAGCATATGACCAACACGGCAGGGAGGCAGAACAAAATGTCATAAAGATGACCCCAGGACCCACAAGGTATGCCGTTTCTCATGCCCATGACATTGTCTCTACAGTCTACCTGTTCATCACACCAGCAATACAAAAAATAATCCTGGAGATGACAAATCTGGAGGGTTTTCGCAAATATGGAGACAGCTGGAAAAAGATGGATGAGACTGACCTGCAGGCCTACTTAGGGCTGCTAATCTTAGCAGGTGTATACAGGTCCCGAAGTGAGACTGCAGCTAGTCTATGGGATGCAGAGAGTGGAAGGCTAATTTTCTGAGACACAATGCCACTCAAAGTCTTTCACACCTACTCAAGACTGCTACGATTTGATAACCGTGAGTCAAGACCAGCAAGACGTGTGACAGACAAACTTGCAGCCATAAGAGAGGTCTGGGACAAGTGAATGGAGCGGCTGCCTTACCTCTACAACCCAGGGCCTGACGAAACAGTGGATGAGCAACTGGTTACATTTAGAGGTAATTTATTTTCATATTTGTAATAAAATATAATAATGTAATAGTTTTCACTATTGATTTATATGACTGTTTTCTGTGACACTGATACTAATCACTGATGCTAATCTCTTCTGTCCAAAGGTCGTTGTCCTTTCCGGCAGCATATAAGGCGGCAAAGCGTGCCTATGCAGAGAAAATCCAGGGACACCTCTGTGACACTAGGAACACCAAGCAGATGTGGCAGGGAGTTCGGACACTGATGGGCTATAAGTCTAGGCAGGGGGTCGATGATGATGACGCTTCGCTTCCAGACAGGCTTAACGACTTCTTTGCACGTTTTGAAGTATCAAACTCAACAATCAGAGGGAGGGCTGGCCCACCCCCACCATCAGTCGGACCAGCTTTTACCATCAACACAGCGGACACAAGGAGGACCCTAACCAGAGTCAACCCACGCAAAGCTGCAGGTCCAGACAACATTCCGGGACGTGTGCTCCGAGACTGCGCGAGCGAGTTGGCGGATGTCCTGACTGACATTTATAACATCTCCCTGAGTCAGGCCATCGTTCCCAGATGCTTCAAGACCTCTATCATTGTACCGGTAGCAAAGAAACCAGTTGTGTCCTGTTAGAATGACTATCGTCCTGTTGCACTGACACCAATTGTGATGAAGTGTTTTGAAAGGCTTGTCAAACCACACATTACAGCCTGTCTCCCTGCATCACACGACCCGCTCCAGTTTGCATATCATTCAAACCGGTCCACGGAGGATGCTATAGTCACCACCCTACACTCTGTCATCACCCACCTGGATCAGAAAGACACCTACGCCAGACTCCTGTACATTGATTTCAGTTCAGCATTCAACACCATTATTCCCCAGAGACTGATGGAGAAATTACTCCTTCTCGGTCTGAACACCGCCACATGTCTCTGGATCCTGGATTTCCTGACTGAGAGACCTCAGTCTGTCCGGGTTGGAAACAACATCTCCAACTCTGTCACGCTGAGCACTGGATCCCCTCAAGGCTGTGTACTCAGTCCACTGTTGTTTACACTTCTAACACATGACTGTGTATCCAGACATGAGGGGAACCAGATTATTAAGTTTGCAGATGACACCACGGTGGTGGGACTTATTCAGAGGGATGAGGAATCAATGTACAGGAAAGAAGTGAGAGACCTGGAGGGCTGGTGCAGGGAGAACAATCTGGTGCTCAACGTGGACAAAACGAAGGAGATGATTATCGACTTCCGGCGGTCACAGCCTGAGCAGGTCCCCCTCAGCATTGGCGGCCGTTTAGTGGAGAGAGTAGAGAACATCAAGTTCCTCGGAGTGCAGATCTCGCAGGACCTGACCTGGAGCAAGAATTCCTTGGAGATCAGGAAGCGGGCTCAGCAGAGACTGCACTTCTTGAGGAAACTCAAACAGGCCTCTCTCCCCATCTGCATCCTCAGGACCTTCTACAGAGGTGTGGTGGAGAGTGTTCTGACGTACTGCATTGCTACATGGTACTCCAGCTGCAGTATGTCAGACAAAAAAGCTCTGCAGAGGATAGTCAAGGGGGCTGAGAGGGTAATTGGAGTCTCCCTCCCCTCTGTCCAAGAACTTGTTCAGAACCGTTGTAGGAGCAGGGCACTGAACATTGTTAAGGACCGTTCTCACCCTCTGCATAAACACTTTGAACTTCTTCCATCTGGTAAACGATTCCGGAGCATCAGAGGCAGAACCACTAGACTGATCAACAGCTTCCTTCCACAAGCTGTCAGGATGCTGAACAGTTGACCCAGAATCTCTCATACACACTACTGCACCTACGGACATTTTGTATATTATAGTTAGTTAGTTTTTCTTTTTCCCAAGTATGTCTCAGGGATGTGTGAATGGATTGGGGTGGGGGGTGGGGGGGTGGAGCTATGTGGGAGTGTGTCTTAAATCATGCTGCTTCTTATATGGATGCCGAGAGAAACGCAATTTCATCTTGCCTGCACTACAGTTGTATGTACAACAATATGACAATAAAGTTGATTTGATTTGATTTGATTTGATATGCCCAGCAAGCCAGCAAAATATGGGATCAAGTCATGGGTGGCTTGCGATGCCAAATCAAGCTACGCTTGGAAGATGCAAGTCTACAGGGAAGCCGACCAGTGGAGGCCCAGAGAAGAACCAGGGGATGCGAATTGTGCTTGATGTGACAGAGGGACTGAGGGGTCACAATGTGACATGTGACAATTTCTTCACCTCTTATGAACTCGGACAGCAGCTCCTGAAGAGGAAGATCACCATGGTTTGCACAGTTCGAAAGAACAAGCTTGAGCTCCCACCTGCACTGCTTGCATCAAAGGAGAGAGAGGTCTTCTCATCAAAGTTTGCCTTCACATCCACCACCAGAATCAGAATCAGAATCAGAATCAGAATAAGCTTTATTGCCAAGCATGTTTACATGTAAACATACGAGGAATTTGACTTGACATTGGGCGCGCTTGATAAGCGCTTCCCAATGACGCGGCAGCCATGCAAGGCCTGTCATACAGTGGAGGGTAAAGAGGGGAATGGGGGGGGGGGGGGTGACACAATGGGCAGAGAGAAAAAACATATATCAAAATAAAGCTCGTATGAGCAAAATTGTGATTACATAGAAAAAAACCCTCTAATGCACAATTAGCAGACAATACAGATCACACAATAACAAAGAAGCAAAAGTTGAGAGAGACAGTGTAAGTGTGTGTGTGTCAGTGTATGGGTATCAGTCATGTAATGTTGTATGCAGTGTGTGCATTAGTTACTGGTGAACAGCAAAAATCCTCCCTGAGCAACGTTTAGATGTTATGTTTTTAGTGTCCTCAAAACATAGATAGCATGTCCTCAAGGGTTCATTCTCTCAGTGCATGTCCGATGGTAAACTCCATGCTGGGCACATAACGCTGTCCTTGAGAGATCAGATTACTGCGCACCAGATGTTTATGTTAGGGATAAGCAAGCCAAAACTCTCTTCTGCCTTATCTTCATCCAGGAGGAATGTAATCTTCATGGCGCCAAATCAAGGTCTAATAGGCACAGTTCACTCAGAGCATAGAATTTTCATCTCTCATGCGATTCTGTCCTTCATAATTTCCATATACAGGCTTTAAAATCATTCCCTGGAGAGCAACAGCGACTCCAAGATGTATTCCACCTACTGAATCAGCCACCATTCAGTTCACCATTGCCGCTATCAGTGCACTCCCCAACTGGTCGAATTGTTGAAGGAGCTTTGCCGGGTCCGCATTTTGATCAGCTCTCCCAACTTCTTTAATTTCTGATACATCAGGAAACTCCAAAGCCAAAGTAGAAATCCTGTGATCATAAGCCAAACAGATAGATGTCTTCCGCATCTCCAGTCGAATCACACAGACACATGAGTTCCCAATTGTCCATGAGTCTCCCCACTTGGGCTCCCCCTGGCCCGATCTTCTTTTAAAGTGGTGTCAATCGCATTTAAAGGCCAGCTTACCAAATCCATAATTTTCCATTTGGATTAAGATTCAGCCAGAAGAAGAGCGACACAGACAGGACACAGCAAGCTGGGATCGGTAAGGGAGTAGGAGGGAGAGGAGAGGGGGAGAAAAGCGTCTGCTCTCTCTGAAAGCCGGAAGAAGAAGAACACTCTAGTTTCCTACCTCCCAAAGAAAAACAAGAATGTAGTACTTCTGAGCACACAGCACAAAGACGCTGCCATTAGCAATCGTGAGGACAGAAAGCCAGCCATCATCCTAGACTACAACTGCAACAAAGGAGGTGTGGAAAACCTAGATAAGGTGATTGGGACATACAGCTGCAGAAGGATGACTGCCCGCTGGCCCCTGGTCATCTTCCACAACATCATTGATGTTTCCTCCTACAATGCCTTTGTGGTTTGGAGAGAGCTCAACCCGACCTGGATGCCTCGTAAGCAGAACAAGAGGAGGGTGTTTCTGGAGCAGCTAGGAAAGGCACTTGTAACTCCACTCATTGAAAGAAGGAAGCATGACCCCCACGCAGAAGCCTCTGCAGCAGTTGTGAAAGCTATTCAGAGTGCAGGAACTCCTGATCAACCTGAGGATCCAGCTGCCACAGCCGCTGCCCCAGCTGGGGCAAGCAAGAGGATGAGATGTCAGTTTTGCCCGCCAAAGGACTGTAAAACACATACAGTGTGCTGCAGGTGTTAGAAAAATATCTGCAAAGGCTGTGCACTTGCATACTGCCCTACATGTGCTAATTAGTTGAATGAGTTATGTTGCTTTTCACATTTTTGTATTGTATATTTTCTTACATTGTTCACTAGCAAAAAAAAAAAAAAAATCAAAAGAAACTGAATCATTGGGATGAATAAAAATGCATCTAAAACTCATTTTTGCACATTTCTATTCTTTCTTATACAGGTGAAGAGGGAAAACTCAAGTATTCACACATTTTGTGGTGAATGACAAGTTGTTTCTTCAAGCAAAATAAAATTTGGTGTTTAAAATTCAATTAAGCTGCTTGGGTCTAGTGAAGACGGGTCATTTTGACCCGGAGGACACGGGGTGTGTACAGAATATGAGGACAACAGGAGAGCTAGGATCATTTGTAGCATGTTCTGCCTTGTGTTCTTTTTGTGTTTGAGTCTCATCATTTTTGGTTATTGTTGTTGCCCTCTATTGTGTTTTTATTTTTTTCTTGCTATAGTGTTTTTCCCCTTTTGGTTCTCTCCCTCCTAGCCTGGTTCCCCCTCCGCCCTCCCTAGGTCGGCCCTGGCAGCCTTCGGGTTGGGGGGAGGGAGGCTTGGATGTTACGTTTGTGCCTGGAATGCGCCTTTTGAGCGGGGAGTACTGTCATGGTCTGAGCGCTGATTCTGTCCGCGCTCAGGCTGTCCGGTATTTTCCCCGTTCTGTGTTGTCTTACGGCCTTCCAGGGCTTTTATTGCGACAGCGTCACAGCGGGACTTCCGGCTGTCAGAGCCGAGCTGCGCCATGACAGCTGGATCACATTCCCATTGATTACATGCCTTATTTAAGGGAGCAGCTGAGGTTACTTCGGGCTGCAACCTCGCTTAATGTTGATCCACACAACGTTCGGCTGGAGTCCCTAACCCCGGCTCCAGCCACCCTTTGATTCATCGTGTTTCCGTAAGTTTAATTCCTGGTCTGTATATTGTTATAATGTCTTTGCCTAAGCCATGGTTCATGTTTTTGCCCCACATGACTGTTTGTCATTTGTAGTTCTTGTTAATAAATTTGCAAACTCATCAGTTGGCCTATAGCGTCTCATTAATGACCCGCAAGGGCCATCCTTGACATAAATATTTCAGATCATCAAACAAATTTAAAGATTTCTGTTGCATAATTTGACTATGGGGTGTATTATGGTGGATGTGGTTGTGGGATGAATGATGACTAAGAGTGAAGTTGTAATTTGTTGGGTATGGAAAAGGGGTGGGACTATATAAGCGTTGGCTTCTTCCCACTCCTTTTGAACATTTTATTTTTGGCTTGATTTTTGTTTTAAATTCTTTTTTTCTTTTGTCGGAATGTTCAAATAAATAAAATCAATGAAGATAACACAAGTAAACACAAAATGCAGTTTTTAAATGAAGGTGTTTATTATTAAGGGTAAAAAAAAAAAAAATCCAAACCTACATGGCCCTGTGTGAAAAAGTGATATTTCATTAGATGTCTGTTAGTTTTTTCTGAAATTTCTGATATTTTTTTTTTATTTTTTAAGATTACGTTTTTTTTTCTTTCAGTTTCATTTTCTTGTGATTTAGCTTATTTCTGACAGTTAATATGAGAGATTTTTTATTAATTTTTTTTAAACCTTTAATGTACCCCATTCGTGTACCGACTCACTGATTTGTAAGTTTTTTTTTCTCCCTTTTTAAAAAGATAAAATATGCAGTATTTTCTACTTTCAAATATTCCAGAAATAAATAAAATTTAAAAAAAAATGTAGAGTGTGAAGAAACATCTCTGGCTGTCATGCTAAATATGATAATTTATGATATTGCAGATATGAATTCATTTAGGATTTTTGTCGGGCTGATGAAGTGGTAATACCACGGTTGACCACCAGGGGAAGTATTGAGCAAGTTTGTATTTCAGAGTCAAAAATTCTTTTACCTTAATTGCATTAATTTCTAGAGTAGGGTGGAACATGTAATGATACCAGGTAATTACCCCCGCGCAGAAGCCTCTGCAGCAGTTGTGAAAGCTATTCAGAGTGCAGGAACTCCTGATCAACCTGAGGATCCAGCTGCCACAGCCGCTGCCCCAGCTGGGGCAAGTAAGAGGAAGAGATGTCAGTTTTGCCCGCCAAAGGACTGTAAAACACATACAGTGTGCTGCAGGTGTTCGAAAAATATCTGCAAAGGCTGTGCACTTGCATACTGCCCTACAGCCTAGCGGCTGCCCCGGCCTTGGATGCGCTCTGCAGAGCGTGCCCAAATGCCAAGTCACGTTTCGTTACCTTGTATTCATACATGTGTAATGACAATAAAGTTGAATCTCATCTCATCTCATGTGCTAATTAGTTGAATGAGTTATGTTGCTTTTCACATTTTTGTATTGTATATTTTCTTACATTGTTCACTAGCAAAAAAAAAAAAAAAAAGAAACTGAATCATTGGGATGAATAAAAATGCATCTAAAACTCTTGTTTGCACATTTCTATTCTTTCTTATACAGGTGAAGAGGGAAAACTCAAGTATTCACACATTTTGTGGTGAATGACAAGTTGTTTCTTCAAGAAAAATAAAATTTGGTGTTTAAAATTCAATTAAGCTGCTTGGGTTTAGTGAAGACGGGTCATTTTGACCCGGAGGACATGGGGTGTGTACAGAATATGAGGACAACAGGAGGGCTAGGATCATTTGTAGCATGTTCTGCCTTGTGTTCTTTTTGTTTTTGAGTCTCATCATTTTTGGTTATTGTTGTTGCCCTCTATTGTGTTTTTCTTTTTCTTGCTATAGTGTTTTTCCCCTTTTGGTTCTCTCCTAGCCTGGTTCCCCCTCCGCCCTCCCTAGGTCGGCCCTGGCAGCCTTCGGGTTGGGGGGAGGGAGGCTTGGATGTTACGTTTGTGCCTGGAATGCGCCTTTTGAGCGGGGAGTACTGTCATGGTCTGAGCGCTGATTCTGTCCGCGCTCAGGCTGTCCGGTATTTTCCCCGTTCTGTGTTGTCTTACGGCCTTCCAGGGCTTTTATTGCGACAGCATCACAGCGGGACTTCCGGCTGTCAGAACCAAGCTGCGCCATGACAGCTGGATCACATTCCCATTGATTACATGCCTTATTTAAGGGAGCAGCTGAGGTTACTTCGGGCTGCAACCTCGCTTAATGTTGATCCACACAACGTTCGGCTGGAGTCCCTAACCCCGGCTCCAGCCACCCTTTGATTCATCGTGTTTCCGTAAGTTTAATTCCTGGTCTGTATATTGTTATAATGTCTTTGCCTAAGCCATGGTTCGTGTTTTTGCCCCACATGACTGTTTGTCATTTGTAGTTCTTGTTAATAAGTTTGCAAACTCATCAGTTGGCCTATAGCGTCTCATTAATGACCCGCAAGGGCCATCCTTGACATAAATATTTCAGATCATCAAACAAATTTAAAGATTTCTGTTGCATAATTTGACTATGGGGTGTATTATGGTGAATGTGGTTGTGGGATGAATGATGACTAAGAGTGAAGTTGTAATTTGTTGGGTATGGAAAAGGGGTGGGACTATATAAGCGTTGGCTTCTTCCCACTCCTTTTGAACATTTTATTTTTGGCTTGATTTTTGTTTTAAATTCTTTTTTTCTTTTGTCGGAATGTTCAAATAAATAAAATCAATGAAGATAACACAAGTAAACACAAAATGCAGTTTTTAAATGAAGGTGTTTATTATTAAGGGTAAAAAAAAAAAAATCCAAACCTACATGGCCCTGTGTGAAAAAGTGATATTTCATTAGATGTCTGTTAGTTTTTTCTGAAATTTCTGATATTTTTTTTATTTTTTAAGATTACGTTTTTTTTTCTTTCAGTTTCATTTTCTTGTGATTTTGCTTATTTCTGACAGTTAATATGCAAGATTTTTTATTAATTTTTTTAAACCTTTAATGTACCCCATTCGTGTACCGACTCACTGATTTGCAAGTTTTTTTCTCCCTTTTTAAAAAGATAAAATATGCAGTATTTTCTACTTTCAAATATTCCAGAAATAAATAAAATTTTAAAAAAAATGTAGAGTATGAAGAAACATCTCTGGCTGTCATGCTAAATATGATAATTTATGATATTGCAGATATGAATTCATTTAGGATTTTTGTCGGGCCGATGAAGTGGTAATACCATGGTTGACCACCAGGGGAAGTATTGAGCAAGTTTGTATTTCAGAGTAAAAAATTCTTTTACGTTAATTGCATTAATTTCTAGAGTAGGGTGGAACATGTAATGATACCAGGTAATTACTGGTTAACTTGGAGTAGAAAAACTTGAAGTTATCAAGGGTCATCAGTAAAAACAAACTTTATCAAATTCATTTCAACCTAGTGGATGAAGGTTCGTTACTGCCATCATGGTGTTGCCAATAATTACCTAAAATTTCTACACAGTCCACCTTTAAAAATCTGAACTTTCCATTGATGCATGTTTTGTTTATATTTGATCACACTTTCTTCTCAGTTATATACATCTATAATTACATTTAAATGAATATAAGAATGAGGTTGTATAATTTGAATAAATGTTAATCAGCACATCTGTCTTATTTTAATCTTTTAGACTGTTTTATTAAAAACAATGTTGTGTCAGTGTGAAAACTTCTCTGCATAATCATGTTCATGAAGTCCTGAATTTCAAATGGGATATGTGGGGAGCGTGAAATAAAGAGGCTGAATTATTCCTCAATTCAGGTTTATTGCAGAAATCACATCCCCAGCTTCCCTCTCAAGAACAGAAGAGAGTGAGCTGCATCAAAACCCCCACATTTATACATCGCACATCAAAGGCAGAATCACACATTGCTGTCAAAACCCCATATGACAATAATTCTCCCTTCGAGTCCCTTAGTCCTCCGTCTGGCTCCAGGAGGTGAGGAAGTCCTTTCAGAATCTAATCACGGCACTTCCGTCTTCCTGCCATTATCCACAGGGGGTCCAGACGTATTGTCCCATCCAAGATGTGAGGTCAATCAACACATGCAGTCCTAAGCATCTCCTTTTGCTTATATCTATATATCTATATATTTATTCCATCTAGCTACAATGCTCAGCACTGGGTGTGTTTATATTTATATATCTATATATTTATTCCATCTAGCTACAATGCTCAGCACTGTGTTTTTATATATCTACATATTATTCCATCTAGCTACATTGCTCCGCACTGTGTGTGTTTATATACTTGCATATTTATTCCACCTAGCTGCAATGCTCCGTACTGTGGGTGTTTATATATTTACATATTTATTCCATCTAGCTACAATGCTCTGCACTGTGTGTTCATATATTCATATATTTATTCCATCCAGCTACAATGCTCTGCACTGTGTGTCTGTGTGTGTGTGTGTGTGTATATATATATTTTATAGTAATATGTACATATGTATATTAGCTGCTCTTGCTTGCTTGTTTTTTTTTCTTGCCTTCTGATTGTTGCTCTGAGTGTTGCTATCCCTGTGCTGTTGCAATCCTGGAATTTCCCCGTTGTGGGACTAATAAAGGCTTATCTTATCTTATCTTATATATTGGCAAGAATATATGAGCCACATAACCCCCCCCCCAAACGTCAAAGAATGGACAATAAAGCATAGTTCACACAACATGGTAAAATCAACAGCATAGTCTACACAACATGATGAAAACACACATCAGTCTATACGCCGTCTGGGCTTCAAACGTCTTCCAAATTTGCTGTAAGCAGGCTTCGCCGTCCCTGCGGCGCCGTCCTGCAGAGAATCTGCTAACTGAGGAAGAGAATGATTATTTGATTCCTGCGGGGGCTCCAGGACGTGCTCCCTGGGGGGTCTGCCACGTCGAGGTGCCCTCGCCACACGTACAGACTCGTCGTTCATCACAAAAGCAGGCTTTAGTCTGTCAATACTGTCTCCTTTCTGTCCCCCAAATCCAGCACAAAATGTTTATCACCTGTCTCCAGCACTCTAAATGGACCATCATATGGCGGGTAGAGGATGGATCGCTGAGCCTCGTGCCTGACAAAAACAAACTTGGCATTTTTTAAAGCTTTGGGAACAAAAACACACGGAAAAGTGTGATGAACGGGGCCCGGGAGCATGTCTGCTCCCGTGCCGATCAGTGGTCCCAGAGCCGGGGGGTGCCCCGGCTCCGGATGCTCTGGTAGAAACTCACCGGGCAGCCTGAGAGGTTGTGCAAAAACCAACTCCGCGGGGGAGGCATTTAAGTCCTCCTTGGGCGCAGAACGCAACCCCAATAAAACCCATGGTAGTTTGTTTACCCAATCTGCATCCGTAAGCGACGCTCTGAGGGCTGCCTTCAAAGACCTGTGAAAACGCTCGCATAAACCATTAGCCCGGGGGTGGTAAGCTGTAGTTCGGTGAATTGTCGCTCCTAAGCTGCTGGCCATCGCTGACCAAAGCTCAGACACAAATTGAGGTCCCCTGTCGGACGTAATATCCGACGGAACCCCGAAACACGCTACCCAGGCCGTCAAAAAAGCGCAAGCCACCTCTGCAGCCGTGGTCGATGCTAGTGGGACCACTTCCGGCCAGCGTGTGGTTTGGTCCACCATTGTCAATAGATGTGTGAACCCCTGCGACGAAGGTAGGGGGCCCACGAGGTCGACATGCACGTGATCGAATCTCTTGGCCGGAATGTGGAACGGTTCTAAGGGGGCTTTTGTGTGCTTGTGAATTTTGGCCCGCTGGCAAGCCATGCAGATTCTTGCCCACTCTTTCACGTGCTCGCGCAGGCTCGGCCAAACAAACTTCTCCGCCACCATTTTCACAGAAGCGCACAGCCCCGGGTGCGCCAGGGAGTGAACCGAGTCAAAAACGCGGCGGCGCCATGTGGCCAGTACTACCGGGCGCTGCCGCCCGGTAGATACATCGCAAATTAGGGGGGGCATACCGGTTTGCAAAATCCTGCTCTCCAGCCTTAACCCTGTGGGTCCAGACTGGAGCGCGCACACGTCCGCAACTCTGCCCTGCTCCGCTGCCATGGCTGCATAGTCTATCCCCACGTGAACTGGGGCCGCTTGCGCTTCCGCGCTGTTATTTTGCCCTGCAGCTGCGGTAGTATATTCTACCTCCGTGCGGATTGGTGCTGTTACCGTGCGACAGAGGCAGTCTGCCACTACATTGAGTTTACCCGCTACGTGCTGAATATCAGTAGTAAATTCAGAAATTGCGGCCAACTGCTTCTGTTGCCGGCCCGACCAAGGTTCCGAAATTTTGGCCATCACAAAAGTTAGCGGCTTGTGGTCGACAAACGCGGTGAAATACCAACCTTCCAGCCAGAACTGGAAATGGCGAATGGCTAAGTGGAGCGCTAACAGCTCCCTGTCAAAAGCGCTGTATTTCAGCTCGGCCTCGTGCAAGGATCTGCTGAAGAAGGCCAGCGGCTGCCAAACCCCAGCAACATGCTGTTCCACAACCGCCCCTATGGCCAAATCTGACGCGTCAGTGGTGAGCGCTATGCGGGCCGTTGGGTCTGGGTGAGTGAGCAGCGCAGCATCTGCAAGGGCTTTTTTCACCTCCGCGAACGCGCGCTCCCGTTCCGGGGACCAATCGATCATATTGGAGGGTTTTTGTTTTTTAAGCGCAGCATATAATGGTTGCATGAGCTGCGCTGCGTGGGGTAGGAAACGGTTATAAAAATTTACCATTCCTAAAAACTCCTGTAGTGCTTTGACTGTTTGTGGCCGGGGAAACTCCGCCACTGCGCGCACCTTGTCTGGTAACGGAACCGCCCCTTCTGGGGAAACGCGGTGTCCCAAAAAATCGATTTGCGCCACGCCGAACCGGCACTTGGCTGGATTAATTATTAGCCCGTGCTCTCCCAACCTCTGAAAAACTGCTGTGAGGTGGTTTTCGTGTTCCTCCTCAGAAGTGCTGGCGACTAAAATGTCATCGAGGTAGACGAACACGAAGGGGAGATCGCGTAACACAGCATCCATCATGCGTTGAAAGGTTTGCGCAGCGCCTCTGAGGCCAAACGGCATGCGTAAAAATTCAAAAAGTCCGAACGGGGTTATTACCGCTGTTTTGGGAATGTCCTCGGCTCAGACTGGAACCTGATGATAGCCGTGGACCAGGTCTATTTTAGAAAAAATGCGCGCCCCCGCTAGATGCACCGAGAAATCCTGGATGTGTGGGATTGGGTAGCGGTCATGCGCTGTGGCATTGTTTAACCTGCGGTAATCACCACAAGGTCTCCACGAGCCGTCAGCTTTAGGGACCATATGCAGTGGAGAGGCCCATGGGCTCTTTGAACGTTGAATAATGCCCAGCCTTTCCAGGTTGGCGAACTCCTCATGCGCTATGGAGAGCTTAGCTGCATCCAAATGCCGAGCTTTCGCGAAGACGGGTGGGCCAGCTGTGGTGATAAAGTGCTCCACCCCGTGTTTCGCAACTGTTGCCAAAAATGTGGGAACTGTGAGCCCTGGAAACTGGGTAAGGAGTGTGTGAAACTTACCGCCTGCTGTGGCGACGTGGGCCTGCACTGGTGGCGGGGACACTCAAGCTGCACAAGGAATTGACGTGAGGTCAATCAACACATGCAGTCCTAAGCATCTCCTTTTGCTTATACATATGTTGGCAAGAATATATGAGCCACAGGTATCATTATTCTGGTGTCTTTGGTGAGGCTCTATTTAAATAAAGTCAAACTCACCAATATTTTCTGTGTCTAACAGTTTGTCTTCTGTTCTTGTAACTTCAGTTACATGAAAAAAAAAAGTAACTGTTGTGAAAATAAGTATCTGAAGTGACATGCTGAAGGAAGAAAGCTGTAATGTTGGTGAGTGTCACCATGGGATGAGATGCCGGGTTCCGGCGCTCAGACCATATCCCTTCTCATCCCTGCCTCTCATTGGGCAACGTCTCAGCGGGTTCCCAGCTGTCAGTGTTACGGGACGGCTGGGGCCCAATTAATCCTCATCAGCTGAGGCGCTGCTAATGAGGATAAAAAGGAGCAGCTTCGATCATTCGGGGCTGCGACTAAAGCACTGTAGGCTGAAACCCCTACGTCTGGTGTCAGCTCTCGTCTCATCCTGTTTCATAACTTGTGAGTGTTATCCGGTTTGAGTATTTGTACTTTGGAACCCCTATGCCCGGTGCCAGTCTCTACTCATCTTGCCGTATTACTTGGGAGTGTTATCTGCTGTGAGTGTTTGTGTCCTGGAATCTCGCTGTATCACCCGTGAGTGTCACTCTGTATGAGTACCTGTGCTTTTGGCCTACAAGGCCGTGTCCCTTATCCCCTGTCCCTTCTATAATAAAACATCACAACTCACTGGCTCGCCCTTGGCTCTCATTGTGTGGCTCCCCAGAGCCACACGTAACAGTGAGAGGTTTACAGTTGCAATCAAAATTATTCAACCCCCAATGTATTTTTTTAGGTTTATTGGTGAAATTTTTTTCATTTTCAGATGTTTGCAATAAATAAATTACACAGAACAGCATTATGCCGACATCTAGGCTAGATCTTTCTGATGTGCAAACAACCTCTATAAGATGTATTCCCGATGTAAACTTGGTACATCAGAGCTGCTAAAGCTTCAGTAAATTAAGGTTTTATTTTATTTCCCTGAAGGTGATCAGATTAAATCTAAAACACTGATGTACAACACAAGAAGGAGCCATCACCCAGCTAATGAGAGAGATGTGTTGGAGGTTGGAGCTCCTTCAAGTGTGACTGTTTATATTTTATATAGAAGATTAAAATATTCTTGATTCATGATAAAACAGGTGATGTAACAGAGTTTTGTTGGTGCTGTCAAAGTGCTTGTTTAGTTCGAAGAATGACAGGAGCCTTTAGGCAGACGGTAATCCTTGTTCTTCAGTATAATGGATGTGAGACATTTAATTGTAAAGAAAAATCAAAGGTATTGGTTAAACAATTTCAAAAGGTGCACAGCCAAAGTAATATAAGTGAGGAAAGCAGAAGAAGAGGAGCAGAGATTGTAGAAAAGCAGCAGTACAAATTGTGAGCGAGTAGTGAGAATTCTGACGTCATTAATGCAATGTTCACCTTAAACAAACTGAAAAGAGCTCTAGATAGGGGAAAGGACATGTCTCCGGGAAGAGATGGGCTGAGCTACCAATTATTTAAACAGGCTGGGGTGGTATTGCTAGAGGAGGTATTGGCCCTGCTTAACAGTGTGTGGGAAAGGGTGTCTTCCTAAGGAGTGGAAACATGCTGTAATAGTTCCAATTTTGAAACCTGGGAAGGTAGCCAGCAGCCCAAGCTCCTATAGACCTATTGCTCTCACCTCGGTACTGTGTAAAATAATGGAGCGAATGATAACAAAAGCTAGTGTGGAAGCTTGAGAAAAGCGGGTTCTTTGTAGACTATAAAAGTGGATTTAGGCAGGGACACTCTACTATGGATGCTGTCCTAAATTTAGACGCTGGTATCAGGAAGGCAACTGCCAGTAGAGAGGCGGTAGTGGTAGTCTTCCAGGATATTGAGAAGGCGTATGATATGCTGTGGAAGGAAGGACTGTTGATCGCACTACATGATGCCGGAATCCAAGGGAGAATGTTTAATTGGATCAAGAATTTCCTGTGTAATAGAACAATTCAGGTCCAAGTGGGGAGGGAACTCTCTAAGGAACATGAGGTGGAGAATGGAACTCCTCAAAGAAGTGTGATTAGCACCGTCTTCTTTAATATTCTGGTGAATGGTATGTTTAGTAGAGTGGGGAAAGAATTTGGGGTTTCCCTATTTGCAGATGACGGGGCTATATGGAAACGAGGCAGGAACTTAGTTTATGTATACAACCAGGTTCAGAAAGCCCTAGAGAATATAATAGGATGGGCTGATGAATGGGGCTTTAAAATATCAGTTGATAAGACCAAATATATGGTATATGGGCATAAAAAGAAATTACCTGCATGGCACCTGCGACTATATGGGGAGGACATTGAAAGAGTTAAGTATTTTAAATTCCTTAGAATGTGGCTGGATCAAAGGTTAACATGGAAAACTCACATTGACAAAATCTGTGGAAATTGTGAAAAAAATCATAAACATGCTTAAGTGTATGTAATGTAATGTAGTGTAATGTACTTTATTTATATAGCCCTTTAAAACAACCCGTAGGTGACCAAAGTGCTTTACAGAAAATAAACAGCATTAAAAACACACAGAGCATTAAAAACAAATAACATTAACAAAAACAACCTAAAAATAAAATAAAAACAAATGCCAAGACAAATATCACCACTACTGGGTATTAAATGCCATCCTAAACAAATATGTCTTAAGTTCTGATTTAAAAAGGGCCAGGTCAGAGATAGCACGTAGGTCGGGGGGGGGGAGATTATTCCAGAGCCTGGGGGCGGCAACAGAAAAGGCTCGGTCACCCCAATGTGTATACCTTGACCTAGGCACATCCAGCAAAAGCTGATTGGATGACCTCAAAGCCCTGCCTTGGTTATGGACAGTCAAAGTCTCAGACATATAAACCCGAGCAAGACCATTAAGAGCTTTAAAAACAAAAAGCAAAAGTTTAAAATTAATTCTAAAATGGACTGGAAGCCATTGAAGTGAATAAAGGATCGGAGTAATGTGCTCTCGCCTAGGTGTGTTGGTAAAAAGACGGGCCGCTGCATTTTGCACAAGTTGAAGGCGGCCGAGAGAAGACTGAGAGATGCCAACATAAAGTGCATTGCAGTAATCAAGTCGAGATGTGACTAAAGCATGGATGGCTATCTCAAGATCATGACGGCTCAGGAAAGGTTTGGCTTTGGATAACAAACGTAATCGATAAAAGTTCATCTTTTGAATGAATGAATTAATTAATTAATGAATGAATTTATTTTCGGATAGTACAGTACAGGTTAAAAGAAACTGTATAATATAACCACAAGGTCAAATTAGACAAAGACTCCTCCTACTATACAATTCCACGTAAGTTATCCGAAATGGGTGATGGCTGAAGCCGCAGCTTATATTGCCCACCCATATTCCATCCAAGAATTCAAAAGAGAAAAAAGAGAAAAACAAGACAAGAGCGATTACAATTTAAGACAAAGCTAAGACAAAATGTGACTGAGAGAAAAAAGAAAACTAAGCTAGGCTAAGTTAAGCAGTTACTATTCAAAAACAAATCTAAGACAAAATGTCACAGAGAAAAAAAAAAGAATTCATGACTACATTGTCAATCTGTTTATCAAATTTTAAATGGCTGTCAAAAATCACCCCCAAATTTCTGACAGCTGAACTGAGCCTTAAAGAAAGGGTACCAAAGCCAGCCGTTACAGTATCCCCAAACACAATACATTCTGTTTTTTCTTCATTTAAGTGGAGAAAATTTTGGCTTAACCACAACTTAATATCAATGATGCAATCCAATAGAACACTTTGTGAGTTAGTTTGTTCTGGTTTCAAAGGTAAATAAAGCTGCAAATCGTCTGCATAACAGTGGAAAGACATGTTATGCCTGGCTATTATTGACCCGAGTGGCAGCATATATAATGAAAACAAAATAGGGCCAAGAATAGAGTCCTGTGGGACCCCACAGGAGAGAGAGGCACTAGAAGAGGACATGTCACCAATCATTACAGAAAAAGTTCTATTAGAAAGGTAGGATTCAAACCACTTAAGTGCAGTGCCATGGATGCCAACACAGTGACTCAGGCGTGACAAAAGGATAGTGTGGTCCACAGTGTCAAAGGCTGCTGTAAGATCTAGCAGCACTAAGACCACAGGACATTTGGCATCAACAGACATCATAATATCATTGTGCACCTTAAGCAGGGCAGACTCAGTGCTGTGACAAGATCTAAACCCAGATTGAAACTTCTCAAAAATAGAACTGTCTTCTAGAAAAGACCGCAACTGTATAAAAACAGCTTTTTCTAAAACTTTAGATAAAAAGGGCAAATGCGAAATGGGTCTAAAATTAGATAAAACTGAAGGGTCAAGGTGAGGTTTTTTAAGAAGGGGCCTAACCACAGCATGTTTAAAAGCAGGTGGGACAAATCCTGAACTAAGGCAAGAATTAATAAAAACCAAAAGACCAGGCCCAACAGTATTAAAAACCCTTTTCAGGATTCCAGCGGGAACAACATCCAGTAAACAATTTGTAGGCTTCAGAGACCTTACTATATCAGCAAGTGATGATAAAGAAACCAACTCAAACTGTTCAAGCACAGCAGACTAACCCGGGACAATAGACAAGCTTCCATTAAAACTGTTATTAATAACTCGTCTGACAGAGTCCACTTTATCAACAAAAAAGTGTATGGCAGGATCTGACTGGGGGGCTGATAGAGAAACTTTGTTAATGATATATAGAGCCATGATAAGATCAGCAATTGACTATGGGTGTATGGTGTATGGGTCAGCTGCACAATCTGTAACTAATAAGCTTGATATAATTCAAGTGAAGGCACTAAGAATGTGTAGTGGGGCATTCTGAACCACTCCCATTCCAGCTCTTCTTATAGAAATGGGTGAAATGCCTTTGCAGTTAAGAAGGTACAAGCTTGGATTGAAATATTTAATGAAATTAAAAGGACGGGATAAAATCTGTTACGACCCAAGCGCTGGTCCTGTCCATGCTCGGGCCACGCATAGCTCGCTGCCGGCCTTGACAGCTGTGGGTTGTATTCTGGCCTCACCAGGCTCTTATTGTGAAGGCGCTCGGTGGAGCTTCCGCATGTCAAGGCCGGTCAGCTGTCTGTCATTACTGCTCGTTAGCGTTCGCCTTTATAAGGCGGGCGCTGACGGCAGTCCAATTGCGTGACCATAAGTCTACCAAATTCAACCTAAGTCAACATTCGTCAAACAGTCCTCGTGAGGCCTTGTTAGACCTTCATATCAGGTTCGTCCTTATTCTTGTCATAGTTTAGCTCGTAGCGGCTGGGGTTAGCCCTATGAGCCCTTATATCTCTTAGTGTGTATTTTTGCCCTTAGCGGCTCGTAGCCTATGTCTTGTCTTGTCCTGTCCTGCAAATAAAACATCATTGCAAAACTCACTGGTGACTTGTGGCGTCTTATACTGGCTCGTGAGGGCCAGACATGACAGTATGCTCCCGCCACGGACGTCTAAATGGAGACGCCACACTGAGACGCCTTTCTTCCATGAGTTTTGCAATTGAGTGGAGTTTTTTCTCCTGTAGTTGGACTTGGTAGGGAGATGCCCGACAGCGAGTGTGACTATTGCCCGGAGTGGCTGGAGGAGATTGACAGCTATCTGGCGGAAGCCGCCCGGCTCATGCCCACTGACACTGCCGATCATTACCTATGCCTCGCACAGCGGGCTGTGCACCGTTACCAACTCACCTATATTCCGGTAGGAGAGAAGAGATTATCATGGATTTTTGCACAACGCACATTGAGGGAGAAGGCGCTCCTGGGAACCCCTCCACCTCCCGCGAGGACAGCGTCCCTGGCAAGAGTGGAGATTCGTCGGCTGGAGGGAAAGCCCAGCAGGGGACCTGTGGATCGGAATCCCGTGCCTGCCGCCCGCCCAGTCCCAGCGTCATGTGTTCCCGGGCCCTTCGCCACTCCATCGGCCAGTAGGCCCCATAGCCGTGCTCCTACCAATCCCCAACGAGAATCCCGTCCGGATCCAGCTCCGGGTCATCGGAGGGACCCAGCCTCCCTGTTGGCCGCATCGTATACGTCACAACAGAAGGGAATCACCGCAGCCACGGCCCACGGGTCATCTGTTCCAGCTGCGCTGTCAGCTCCTTGTGCTCGCGTTGCCCCGACTGCCATGTCCTCCTCTGTGACGTCACCCCTTGCGGCTGGGAATGCTGTGAGTCGTGCTTCGGCGAGGCCTGTCAGCAAACCACCTTGAGCGGCTCCTCCTCGTGGCCCCGAGGAGCCTGCCGTTTTCTCCCGGAGGGATGAAAGGAGAACTCCACCTGCTGCAGCAGGCACCACCTTCTCTCCAGGAGACAGGCAAGTGCAAATTGTTTCTTCCCATCATTTTTATGATCTGCCTTGTCTGACTCCTGGGGCCGGAGTTCGGGGTTCGCAGCCCCCCGAGCTTCCGCCACCTGCTGTAACTGTTATTCCTAAACCTGCTGCCTCTGTGTCTTCCCTGCCGAGTGGTCCACGACGCCAGGCCTACGTCACGGAAGGACGAGGGGGCCTGCGCGGCTGGAAAGCCTGGATCCAGCCCAGCAGCCACGTCGTGGACAGAGGAGGAGAGCAGACTGCGGCCCGGAACCTTTGCCGACGGAGAAGCATCCCGGGATTTCCTCGCCGGAATGGTCTGAATCAGTGGGTCGAGTGTCCCCTGCCCCACGTCATACGGGTCATCGGCGTGGACATCAGCGCGGGAGGAACCTCAGGCTGCAGATGTCATCTTGCCAGCTGCGGAGCCCGACGCAGCTGAGTTGGAGCCTGCGGACGAGAGTCGCCGCCCTGAACCTGGATCGACGAAGTCCTGGGTGGCAACAGAACCCGAGTGCAGGCAAGTGCTCCCTATTGTGTCTCTGTCCTCTGTTTCGGAGCATTTGTGCCTGCCTCTCAGGGAGGCGAGTGAGGAGCAGCCGCCTGCTGCGCTCGAGCTCGTCTCGCTGGGTTCTGTTGGTACCGGTGATACTGATCCCAGTTTTCCTGTTGTGTGTGAGCTTAATTGCAGTGTTGCCAGCATGGAGCCAGTCGGGGTCATTGATTTGGAGGTTCCAGGTTCGGGGGTGGAGATCGTCAGCGGAGCTGCACCGACCCAGTTGGGGTCCATCGTGGAGGCTGTGGTGGCCCAATCGGGGTCCGACGGGGGGGCACCCGAGACCCAATTGGGGTCCATCGCAGGAGCGGCCTTGGCCCAATCAGGGTCCGACGTGGGTGCACCAGAGGCCCAATCGGGGTCCACCGCAGGCGCGGTTCTGGCCCAATCGGGGCCGGATGGGAGTGCACCCGAGGCCCAATCGGGGTCCATCGCGGGAGCTGCTTTGGCCCAATCGGGGTCCGACGTGGGTGCAGCCAGGACTCAATCGGGGTCCAGCGGAGGTGCAGCGCCGGTGTGGTCCGCGGACAGTGGAGGAGCTGCAGACCCTTCGCCGTCGGACGGAGTTCGGGCTCATCTTTGCCTTCTAGTCCCTCTACTGAGTCGTCGCCCCTGTGCATCATCGCCAGGAGCCGTGGGGGTCCCTTCTCGCTCGCCCCGGCCCTCCCGAGTTTTGTCTCCGCCAGGGAGGCTGCTGCGGGCTGTTTTCCCCCAGTACAGGTGGCTGAGGGATGCGGGTCGGCCGCCTGAGGAACTGCTTTGCCGGTTCAGCGCTTCGGGTCGGCCACCCGACGTATTATGTGTGTTGCTGGGCGACCTGGTTCGGCCACCAGAGGAGTGGACGTGCTGGGCTTTGGACTGTGATGAGCCACCTGGTCATGTCCCTCCCCCCATGACCGCCCATCGGCCGTTGGACAGGGGTAGACCACCTGAACTGTTCCTGTGGCGCCTGGTCTCCACCGATCAGCATGAACTGTCGGGGGGGGGGGGGTAGAGGTCACTTTTTGGTGGGGGTTGTTCCAGTAATTGGTCTGTTTTGTTTGTTTTTTTTCTTGTTATCCGGTGTTTTGTAGTGGTTATTTGGGTATCTGTGGGTATTTGTGGTCTGCCCAGCAGTTGCCTTATTTTGTTTTATGTGCAATTAGGTTTGACCCAGTAATTGTTCTGTTTTTCTGTATTTTGTTATTTGAAAATTCACTCAAGCATTCACACAGGTGAGAAGCCATTTTCTTGTGAAACGTGGGCAAAGATTTAATTTTTTTCTTGCTGTACTGTGCTGTTTGCTGTAATTGTTATTTTGGCATTTAATCGGATTTGAGTATTTGGTATTTTTTGTCATTGTCCTGTATTTAGTTTTTCTGACCCAGTAATTCTGTTTTTTTTTGTTTCTCCATGATATCCTGTGCAATTTTCTGTAATCGTTAGTTGAGTGTTTAATTTAATCTGTGGATTTGGTATTTCTTGTCATTGAGTATTTGGTTTTTCTTGTCATTGTCCTGTGTTTAGTTTTTTTCTGGTTATTGCATTGATTCTGGGTTTGGTCTCTCTCCCTCCGGACCTACCCCCAGCCGCCCACCCTGGATGGGGGGGGGGGCAGGGTGGACCATGGGAGTTCTGGAAGCCCGCCTTCGGGGGAGGGTACTGTTACGACCCGAGCGCTGGTCCTGTCCATGCTTGGGCCACGCATAGCTCGCTGCCGGCCTTGACAGCTGTGGGTTGTATTCTGGCCTCACCGGGCTCTTACTGTGAAGGCGCTCAGTGGGGCTTCCGCCTGTCAAGGCCAGTCAGCTGTCTGTCATTACTGCTCGTTAGCGTTCGCCTTTACAAGGCAGGCGCTGACGGCAGTCCAATTGCGGGAGCATAAGTCTACCAAAGTCAACCTAAGTCAACATTCATCAAACAGTCCCCGTGAGGCCTCGTTAGACCTTCATATCAAGTTCGTCCTTATTCTTGTCTTGTCATAGTTTAGCTCGTAGTGGCTGGGGTTAGCCCTATGAGTCCTTATATCTCTTAGTGTGTATTTTTGCCCTTAGCAGCTCATAGCCTATGTCTCGTCTTGTCCTGTCCTGCAAATAAAACATCATTGCAAAACTCACTGGTGACTTGTGGCATCTTATACTGGCTCGTGAGGGCCAGACATGACAAGATCTCTTCTAAAAATATGTTGAGACAGCACTGGGAGTTCATGTGGTCTAGTAGAACTAGGAGTAGAACTAACCTTCTTGAAAAGGTTAAATTACTAGCAGGGCAAGTGAGTATTTTATTGCAAATGTGTGTCCTCTAGTCTGTTGGTCAGATGTACCTCCATGGACCTTCCCAGAACCCAGAATTGACCTCAGCATTCTTAAAAATGATATGAGGAAAACATCAGCAGAAATGGTGAAAGCGATGCAAACTCATTTAAGTAATTATTGGACAGAATATTTACAAATATATACAAATGGGTTAAATAGCTCAGAGAATGGGAGGGTGGAATTTGGGGAGTTTATTCCTGATCTCAGATTTGAAAGGGGGGTGCAAATATTGGACCACATATCTGTATTCTCAGCAGAAATGGTGGTGGTCTTATGGGCAGTTTGGTGGATGGAAGAACAGAACAGAAGGTATTCAGTCATATGCAGTGATTCTTCAGCAGCTTTGGTAGCAATCAAAGAATTTAAATCCAAAGGAAGACCAGATTTACTCACAGAAATATATCTTACATTGTTCAGACTTCACAGAGCTGGGTGTGAGGTGGGTTTTATGTGGGTTCCAGCACATGTGGGAGTAGAGGAGAATGAGGGGGCTGACAGGCTGGCAAAAAGGGGAATACACAGGGAAGAAATAGAGCTTAATCTGCAGTACTGTCCTCCTGAAATTGGGGAAAGCATTAATAAATCAATAAAAGAGCAGTGGGGGAAAGCATGGGAAAATGAAGGGAAAGGAAGACATTATTACAACATGCAGAGACGTCACGAGACATAACCCTATTACTTGCAAAAGGAAAGACTCAGTTGTTTTAACCTGGTTGAGGCTTGGGCACTGTGGGCTCAGAAGTGGGCTGGCTCTGATAGGGAAACACCCTGATGGCAAGTGCGACCGTGAAAGTATGGAAACAGTGTCTCACATCATAATCCACTGCACAAAATATGCTGAACAACGGAGGAAACTGTTTAGAGACCTGGGATCTGCCGGAGAAACTGTCTTTAATATGTACACCTTGATGAACCTGGACAGTTGGAGCAAAGTCAAACAGCTGTTGGAGTACCTGCACAGAGCCGGCTTGTATGGGAGAATTTGAGCTGCAGCTGCCAACATGATGTATGAACTGTGGAGAGCAGCAATACGCCCTTGATGCATCCAGTCTGCCATACCCAGGAAGAAGAAGAAGAACCTGTCAGGGAGCAAAGGACCCAAACAGCTTCCTGACGCGCCTGAAGGAAAATAGGGCAAAATAACCATAAGTCAGAACCCAAACCCAGGTTCATGACAGTGGTTGAGCCATTTTTGTTGCTTTCCTGTTCCCCTCTGATAATAATAGACATGTGTGTGTTGTTTTATCCGGTGTGATTTCACGTGAATATTTTAAGAACTCCTCTCTGGTCTTTGGCTCTGGTGACAATAAAACATCCTCTTCAGTGACTCTCAGTGAGAAGTTTGTCCATGTCTCTGCCAGAATGTTCTGTAGTTTGTCTCTGGTCTCTGACACAGCTGCTGTCACATCCTCAAAGTAGCTCAGAGGACGAACAGCGATGCTGCATGAGTGTGTAGACTCACTGAGTGTTGACAGTGAGGGGTAGTTGTGGAGAAACTGCTTGTGATCCTCTGTCTTTAAGAGCTGCTCCAGCTCGGCATCTTTCCTCTTCAGATCAGAGATCTCCTGCTCCAGCTTCTCCTGAAGATCTTTGACTCGACTCATTTCAGTGTCCTGCTGGGATCTGGCCTCCAACTTCATCTGAAAGCTTATTTTCTGGATGAGAAGAATCAGCTCAGTGAAGATCATCTCACTGTCCTCCACTGCTTTATCAGCGGACCCATCAATGGCCTCTACCTCCTATTGAAGAACCTTCACATCTTTCTCTCTGTCCTGGATTCTCTGGTGGATTTTTAGTCGACTCACCTCCAGCTCATTCTGCCTCTTAATAATTTCTGCTTCATCTTTAACTGTTTCATGACCTTTATGTTCATCCATGATGCAGAGATGACAGACAATCTGCTGATCAGTACAACAGAAAATCTTTCTCAACTCATCATGACAAGAGCAGGTGTTCTCCTGGAGATTCTGGGAGGGGTTGGCCAGATTGTGTTTCTTCAGCAGAGCTGCATCATGATGCGGTTGGGGATGTTTCTCACATAGGGTTGCCATCTGTCCTGATTTAGCCAGGATGTCCCATTTATTGGGCTAAATATGTTTGCCCCGAGCAGGACATGCATTGTCCCATATACAGTGGGGCAAAAAAGTATTTAGTCAGCCACCAATTGTGCAAGTTCTCCCGCTTAAAAGATGAGAGAGGTCTCCAAATTCCAACATAGGTATACCTCAACTATGAGAGACAAAATGAGAAAAAAAAAATCCAGAAAATCACATTGTCTGATTTTTAAAGAATTTATTTGCAAATTATGGTGGAAAATAAGTATTTGGTCAATAACAAAAGTTCATCTCAATACTTTGTTATATACCCTTTGTTGGCAATGACAGAGGTCAAACGTTTTCTGTAAGTCTTCACAAGGTTTTCACACACTGTTGCTGGTATTTTGGCCCATTCCCCCATGCAGATCTCTTCTAGAGCAGTGATGTTTTGGGGCTGTCGCTGGGCAACACGGACTTTCAACTCCCTCCAAAGATTTAGAATTTAATTGAATTAAGTTTATTGTCAATACTACCATACGTGCAATACATACAGGAGAATTGAAATTTGACTTGGCATTTGGGCGTGCTCTATGTCAGAAGTGCTTCCAGAGCCGCGGCAGCCCGACAGGCGCCAGTCATAGTGGGGGTAAAGAGAGAGGGGGGGGGATGACACAGTCGGCGAGAAAAAAAACATGTTTATCAGAATAGCGCTCAGTGAGCGGGATTATGATTACAAGAAAAAAAAAACCCTCAATGCACATTTAGCAGACAACAATACACACGTTGACAAAGAATTGAGAGAGGCAGTGTATGTGTATAAGTCAGTATATGTGTATCAGTCGTGTAATGTTGAATGCATTGTGTAGTGTAGGTGTGACAGTTGCTAGTGAACAGCAGAGGGCGCCTCCTGGCAGTGGATAGATGTTATGATCATGTGACTTATAAACAAGTCCGGAGTCTAGTGTCTGAAACTCAGAAGAGCATGTCCTTGGTGCATGGCAGATGGAATTTTCTGAGCCAGTCACATATCTCTCTTGCTTGCAGAAGACACATGGGCACTGTCCTTGAGGAGTTCAATCTGCTGAAACAACAGCAATTGTTTGTCTATGTTTGGGTTAGCAGCCGCCTCTTCTACCATATCTTCATCGAGGATGAATGTAAATGTAAACAGGGCACCAAAAACAAGGTCAAATCTACACAGCACAGTGCCCACGGAGAATAGAATTTTCCTCTCTCATGCGTTCCTGTGCTTCATAATTTCCATATACAGGCTTTACTCCCCATCTGGTCGAATTGTTGAAGAAGCAGCTACGCCGGGTCCGCATTTTGATTAGCTCTTCCAGTTAAATTTTCGATACACCAGGAAAACTCCAGAGCCAATCAGCAGAAAATCCTGTGATCGTAAATCCAAAACAGGTAGATGTTTTCCACATCTTCAGTTGAATCACACAGACACATGAGTTCCAATCCATGGGTCTCTCCGTTGGGTTCCCCCTTGACCCGATCTTCTTTTAAAGTGGTGACAATCACAATTAAGCCGCTTTCCAGATCCATAATTTCCATTTAGATTAAGATTCAGCAGAAGAGCGACTACAGACAAAAATGCAACATTGCAAGCTGGGATCAGAGGGGAGAGAATCAGGAGGGAGAGAAGGGAGAAAAGCGAGAAGCGTCTGCTCTCTCTCAGAGCCAGAAGTAGGGTTTTCTATGGGGTTGAGATCTGGAGACTGGCTAGGCCACTCCAGGACCTTGAAATGCTTCTTACGAAGCCACTCCTTCGTTGCCCGGGTGGTGTGTTTGGGATCATTCAATTCAATTCAACTTTATTTATATAGCGCCATTTCACAACAACAGTCATCTCATAGCACTATCAACTGTAGGGGGAACCCCCACAGTTGCAGAAAAACCCCAGCAATCAGGCGATCCCTTGTGAGCAAGCACTTGGCGACGGTGGAGAGGAAAAACTCCCTTTTAACAGGAAGAAACCTCCAGCAGAACCAGGCTCAGGGAGGGGCAGTCATCTGCTGTGACTGGCTGGGGGGTGAGGGGATAGAGAAGATGAAAAGAACAGACATGTAGAGAGCAAACAGCACGATGGGGACTCAATCTATGGGAGAGAACAAACAAATGTTAATGACCAGCAAAAAAAAATATTTCATAGAGAGTGAGGAAAGGAATGAGGCCCAGTGCATTACTGGAGGTCCCCCGGCTGACTAAACCTATTAGCAGCATAACTAAGGGAGGGTTCAGAAACACATGATCCCTCCCTAATTGTAGGCTATATCAAAAAGGTAGGTTTTAGCCCTATTCTTAAAAACAGAGATCGAGTCTGACTCCCGAATCCAGATTGGCAGCTGGTTCCACAGGAGAGGAGCTTGATAACTGAAGGCTCTGCCTCCCATTGTACTTTTGGAGATTCTAGGTATTACAAGTAATCCTGCATTTTGGGAGCGTAGTGCTCTGTTCAGATAATACTGCAGTATCAGTATCTTTTAAATAAAAAGGAGCCTGATTGTTTAGAGCTTTGTAAGTAAGAAGAAGGATTTTAAACTTAATTCTAAACTCTATGGGAAGCCAATGAAGGGAGGCCAGAACCGGAGAGATATGATCTCTCTTTCTAGTACCTGTTAAAACTCTTGCTGCAGCATTTTCGATCAGCTGAAGACTTTTTAAATATGTTTTAGGACAGCCTGATAATAAAGAATTACAATAATATAATCTCGAGCTAACAAAAGCGTGGATCAGTTTATCAGCATCACTCTTAGACAAGATGCTCCTAATCTTGGCAATATTACGCAAATGATAGAAGGCAGTCTTAGAAACAAATTTGATATGTGAATTGAAGGACAGATCCTGATCAAAAATAATTCCAAGGTTCCTCACAGAGCTATTAAGAGAAAGAGTAACCGCATCCAAACTGAAAGTTTGATTTGGAAAGGAATTTCTAAGGTTTTTTGGACCAACAAGAATGACTTCAGTCTTATCTGAATTTAATAGCAGGAAATTCCAAGTCATCCAAGCTTTGATTTCCTTAAGACAGGCTTCTAACTTGGCTAATTGATTATTATCATCTGGCTTCATTGACAGGTATAATTGTGTGTCATCTGCATAACAATGAAAATGTATACAGTGCTTTCTAATAATGTTGCCTAACGGAAGCATATATAAACTAAAAAGAGTAGGGCCTAGAACAGATCCCTGTGGAACTCCATGACTAAGCTTTGAGTTGAAAGAAAACTCATTATTTACATGAACAAACTGGAACCTATCAGATAAATAAGATCTAAACCACTGCAACAAAGTTCCATTAAGTCCAACATAGTGTTCTAATCTATCAAGTAGAATATTATGATCGATAGTATCAAAAGCTGCACTAAGGTCTAAAAGGATAAGTACAGAAACCAGTCCATTATCAGATGTGATGAGGAGGTCATTAGTGACCTTCGCTAAGGCTGTTTCAGTACTATGATGGATTCTAAACCCAGATTGAAACTCTTCAAGTAAACCATTTCCCTGCAGCTGGTCAAATAATTGCGTAGCAACAACTCTTTCTAAGATTTTTGAAATGAAAGGGAGATTAAAGATTGGTCTATAGTTAGCTAAAGCTCCTGGATCTAGTGTTGGCTTTTTGAGTAAGGGTTTAATTACAGCCGTTTTAAAACCCTGAGGTACATGGCCTAAAGTTAATGAAGAATTGATTATATGAAGAATAAAGCTACCAATAAGTGGGAAGACTTCTTTAACCCTCAAGCGACCAAGCTATTTTACGGACTGAAATGACCAAGTGGGGTCATTTATGACCCCATTGTGCTCTGTACAGGAATCCTTATTATAAATGGCTGGTTGGAGGTTTATCATACCAAAACTACTCCCTGTATTTAAGACAGGTATTTTATAATGATCTAATGTAAAATGTGTTTGCTAATAATACTTTTATTGCAAGAAATAACCAAAACGCAGACTGTAAGAACAACATTACATTTATTTAGGCGAGGAAGGCGTCGGGACCGGACGGCGTCAGCGCAAAGCTCCTCAAGTCCTGTGCAGACCAGCTGTGTGGGATTGTGGCGTATATCTTCAACCTGAGCCTGAAACTGGGGAGGGTACCACAGCTGTGGAAAACATCTTGTGTGGTACCTGTACCAAAAACTTCCCACCCCAAAGACCTGAACAGCTACAGACCGGTGGCCTTGACGTCCCACTTGATGAAGACCCTGGAGAGACTGCTCCTTGCTCACCTCCACCCCCTGGTGGAACCAGCGATGGATCCACTTCAGTTCGCCTACCAGCATGGCATTGGGGTGGAGGATGCGGTGATCTTCCTCCTTCACCGTTCTCTGTCCCACCTAGAGAAGCCCGGGAATATGGTGAGGATCATGTTCTTTGACTTCTCCAGTGCTTTCAACACCATCCAACCGATGATCCTGAAGGGCAAGCTGCTGCGCGCAGGGGTGGACCAGCACCTGTCATCATGGATCCTGGACTACCTCACGAACCGGCCTCAGTTTGTGAGAAGCCGGGACTGTGTGTCCGACACGATCATCAGTAGCACGGGGGCCCCCCAGGGAACGGTGCTGGCTCCCTTCCTGTTCACTCTTTATACTGCGGACTTCTCACGCAACACAACACACTGCCATCTACAGAAGTTCTCTGATGACTCTGCAATCGTTGGCCTCATCTCCAATGGAGATGAAGCTGAGTACAGAGGGCTTATCCAGGACTTCGTGGACTGGTGCCATCGGAACTGCCTCCAGATCAACGCGAGGAAAACTAAGGAGCTGGTGGTGGACTGTTGCAGGCAAGGACAACCCCTCACAGCACCAGTAAATATACAGGGAACAGACATCGAGATGGTGACAGCCTATAAGTACCTGGGTGTTCATCTGAACAATAAACTAGACTGGTCACACAATACTGACGCACTCTACAAGAAGGGACAGCGCAGGCTGTTCCTGCTGAGGAGACTCAGGTCTTTTGGTGTGCAAGGTGCGCTGCTGAAGACATTCTATGACATGGTGGTGGCATCAGCCATCACTTTTGGAGTGGTCTGCTGGGGCAGTGGCATTACTGCAGCCGATAGGAAGAGACTGAACAAACTGATCAAGAAAGCTAGCTCTGTCCTGGGGCAGCGCCTTGATCCGGTGGAAGAGATAGGAGAGAGAAGGACGGTGGCTAAACTGTCATCTCTGCTGGAGTCCGAGTTCCACCCTATGCAGGACATACTGAATGCACTGAGGAGCTCATTTAGCAGCAGACTACATCATCCCAGGTGCACAACCGAGAGGTTTCGCAGGTCCTTCCTACCAACGGCTGTCAGACTGTACAACCTAAGCAGGGCTGCTCGCAGAGATAGCAAAAAGACGTAACAAACTAATAGTTTTTTTGAATGCAAAGATGCAATAGACTTACACAATGGTCCTCTCCGGCATACAACTAGGAAAATACCGGTCGCTATGGAGAGTGAGAATATGTATGAGCACATAATCATACCATGTATGATAACTAAGTAGACGGTTGTGCTGTTTCATCCCATCTAGCAACAATGCTCTGCACTGTGTGTTTATATATTTACATATTTATTCCATCTTGCTACAATGCTCCGCACTGGGTGTGTTTATATTTATATGTCTATATATTTATTCCATCTAGCTACAATGCTCCGCACTGTGTGTTTATATATCTACATATTATTCCATCTAGCTACATTGCTCCATACTGTGGGTGTTTATATATTCACATATTTATTCCATCTAGCTACAATGCTCCGCACTGTGTGTTTACATATTCATATATTTATTCCATCCAGCTACAATGCTCTGCACTGTGTGTCTGTGTGTGTGTATATATATATATATTTTATAGTAATATGTACATATGTATATTAGCTGCTCTTGCTTGCTTGTTTTTTTTCTTGCCTTCTGATTGTTGCTCTGAGTGTTGCTATCCCTGTGCTGTTGCAATCCTGGAATTTCCCCGTTGTGGGACTAATAAAGGCTTATCTTATCTTATCTTATCTTATCTTATCTTATTTAGACAGTCCTTGTCAGTTCACTCTTGGAACATCATCATCATCATCATAGTTACAATAATAGGTATCATCATCATCATCATCATCATCATCATAGTCATCATAGTCATCATATCATCATCACGATGATGATGATACCTATTATTGTAGTTACAATGATGATCATGATACCTATTATTGCATTTTGTGTAATGGCGGTTTTCTTGTGGACGGTGATCCGGATCACCACCAAAATCTAATCTTCTGTAGGATACCCCATTTCTGACAATCTGTGAAAATTTCATGAAAATCCGTCCATAACTTTTTGAGATATCTTGCTAACAAACAGACAAACAAACAGACAAACAGAAAAATCCAGACAAACAGACAAATGCAAATCTTGCTATCCTAGGTCTGTTAGCCATGGTTCACTGCAATACAATATAAAGTACTGATTAGAAGAGGAAACCGGAGTGGTGGCTCAGTTGGTAGAGCATCCGCCCCACACCCGGGAGGCAGGGGTTCAAATCCCGGCCGGGTCATACCAAAGACCATATAAAAATGGTGCTTTCTGCCTTCTAGCGTGGTGCTCCGCATAATGGAATGGGGAACGTAAAGTTACACACAGAGCTACCAGAGGACTGACCCCCCGCTGTAGCTTTCACTACTTACAGTAGCTGTGTGGCCTAGGGTCAGAGAAACGGAGATAGGCGCCGCCCATATACACCTTCAGGTGTGAAGGGATTAACTAACTAACTATTAGAAGTGGAACATTTGAATAAAATTTATAAAACCAATGTTTAAAAACCAGTGCTTCTCTTCGGGGTCATAAATGACCCCACAAGAGTTTGCGATGTCTACGCCACACCAATTGGTTGATCCCTGCAAAAAACTCTGAAAGTGTGTAGGATTAGTAGACTGACAAATTCATGCTAGGAAAGAAAATTTGGATAAAAAATAAAGAGACGGCACATTAAATTATATGGCTGGGGTCGTAAATGACCCCACTCGGTCGCTTGAGGGTTAAATAACCTGGTAGGAATAGGGTCTAAAAGACAAGTTGAAGGTTTGGATGAGGAAATTATTTTGTCTAACTCACAAAGATCGATTGGAGTAAACACATCAAGACAGACATCAATAGAAGGAGTTGTAGTAGTTACAGTATTTAAGTTAACTGTGGGAAGAATCTGATTTTATCTCTGATGGATGAAATTTTATTATTGAAAAAGTTCATAAAATCCTGACTAGTAAGCTCTAATGGAATGCTAGGATTGACAGAGTCCTGACTCTTTGTCAACCTGGCTACAGTGCTGAAAAGAAACCTGGGATTATTCTTGTTCTCTTCTATTAATGCAGAATAATAACTCGTTCTAGCTTTTCTAAGAGATTTTTTATAAATTAAAAGATGATTTCGCCAAGCTAAATAGATTTCATCTAAATTAGTGGAGTGCCATTTTCTTTCTAATTGACGAGTCTTCTGTTTTAAGCTACGAGTTTCTGTGTTGAACCAAGGAGTTAGAAATCTCTGATTAGACTTTTTCTTTTTTAAGGGGGCCACCAAGTCTAGAGTCTGATGCAGAGAAGCTGTAACACTATCCACCATGTTATCAGTTACAGAAGGAGCAAGCTGTTTATAGCTTATTTCCGTTGTGTTGACACATGGCATAGAGGAAACAATCTGCATAAATTTAGTAACAGCATCATCTGAGAGGCATCTACTGTAATAATATTTTTCTTTAGGTGCCAAATAGTCAGAAATAGTAAAATCAAAGGTTAACAGACAATGGTCTGACAGTACAGGGTTATGAAGAGACACTACAAGATTTTCTATTTCTATGCCATATGTCAGAACAAGGTCCAATGTATAGTGGAGGTAATGAGTAGAATTTCCTACTTTCTGAGAAAACCCAATCGAGTCTAATATTGAATTAAATGCCACATTAAGGCAGTCACTATCTACATCCACATGTATATTAAAGTCCCCTACTATAATTATTCTATCAGATTTCAGCACTAAATCAGCTAAGAAATCAGCAAATTCGGATAAAAATTCTGAGTAGGTTGATGGGGGACGATAAACTATGGCAAATAAAATTGGGTTTAACCTAAAATTGCTAAAGTGCCCAACACTGAGGACCAGGCCCTCAAAGGAATTATAAGATGTTTTTTGCTTTACATTAACTAGTAATTTGGAATGGTAAATTGTTGCTACTCTTCCTCCACGACCAGAACTTTCTGCAATTTTGACAGTTTAAATAACCAGAGGGAGTTGATTCATTTAAACCATCATAATCCTCTTGCCCTAACCAAGTCTCTGTAAGGGAAATTAAATCAATCTGATGATCAATTAACAGATCATGGACTAACAGAGACTTGGGAGTTAGAGACCTAATATTTAATAAACCACATTTAATTTTTAAATTATGAGGAGGAACAGAGGCCAAATCATTCAATTTAGAGGCCTTATGTTTAATTTGAGTTTTACCAATATTTTGCTTAATCACTTTGGGATGCTTATACATTATATTTTTATTTACTTTGGAGGGAGCAGACAACAATTCTCTGATGGGGAAGACAGGAGCTAAGTTGAGGGGTGGCAGATGAAGAGGAGCTGCAGAGACTGCTTCCTGGTCCCAACTCTGAGTAGTCACGGTTTTGGAAATTTGGATAAAAAAGATGCCAGATTGTTACATAAATGAGAAGCACCATCCAAAGTGGGATGAATGCTGTCTCGTCTCATAAGACCAGGTTTTCCCCAAAAAGAGCTCCAATTGTCAATGTAGCCCACGTCATTTGCAGGACACCACACAGACAGCAAGCGGTTCAAGGATGACGAGCGGCTAAACATGTCATCACTGGTCAGATTGGGGAGAGGCCCAGAGAATACTACAGTGGCAGACATCATTTTTGCAAAGTCACACACCGATTCTACATTAAGTTTCGTGACTTCCGACTGCCGGAGACGGATGTCATTAATGCCGGCGTGAATAACAATTGTGGAGTATTTACAGTTACTTTTAGCCAGCATTTTTAAATTTGACTCAATGTCGCCTGCTCTGGCCCCAGGAATGCATTTGACTATGGCCGCTGGAGTCTCTAGGTTCACGTTTCTGACTACAGAGTCGCCAATGATCAGAGTTTTTTCC
Source organism: Pholidichthys leucotaenia (assembly GCA_020510985.1). Taxonomy (NCBI): domain Eukaryota; kingdom Metazoa; phylum Chordata; class Actinopteri; order Cichliformes; family Pholidichthyidae; genus Pholidichthys; species Pholidichthys leucotaenia. The sequence continues at coordinate 100,412,117 of CM035836.1, read as the reverse complement.
TCAGCAGGTGTGTCGCTGAGCGGGGAAAAACGATTAGAAACGTGAACAGGTTGGTGGTTAACCGGGGCTTTGCGACTAGGCTTCCTTCTCACCGTCACCCACCCAGTGAGCCGGAGGACCGCTAACAGGGGGGCCTAAGCTAGCTAGCTCCTCTGCAGCTAAGGGGCGTCCGTCAAGAGTAACTGGCGCAGACGGTATTTCAATGCAGCGGAGCTGGGATTACAAATCAGACAACCTCGCCTCGAGTGCCTCAAAAAGACAACATTTATTACATTTACCATTATCGCTAAAAGAGGCAGAGGTGTAGCTAAACATCTGACAGAGAGAGCACACCAGAGGAGGAGAGGAAGAGAGTTAGTAGCCATAGCTAGTGGCTAACCCAAAGCTCAGGAGAGTAAGGAGAGCAAACCACACAGGCAGACACCAAAACAGGAAGTGACGATACGTTACCACAAGGAAGTGACGATCAATCCTTAATCATGCTCTTGTCATGCTGAAAGATCCAGCCATGTTTCATCTTCAATGCCCTTGCTGAAGGAAGGAGGTTTTCACTCAAAATCTCACGATACATGGCCCCATTCATTCTTTCCATTACACAGATCAGTCGTCCTGGTCCCTTTGCAGAAAAACAGCCCCAAAGCATGATGTTTCCACACCCATGCTTCACAGTAGGTATGGTGTTCTTTGGATGCAACTCAGCATTCTTTCTCCTCCAAACACGACAAGTTGAGTTTTTACCAGAAAGTTCTATTTTGGTTTCATCTGACCATATGACATTCTCCCAATCCTCTTCTGGATCATCCAAGTGCTCTCTAGCAAACTTCAGATGGGCCTGGACATGTATTGGCTTAAGCAGGGGGACACGTCTGGCACTGCAGGATTTGAGTCCCTGGCAGCGTAGTGTGTTACTGATGGTAGCCTTGTTACTTTGGTCCCAGCTCTCTGCAGGTCATTCACTAGGTCCCCCCGTGTGGTTCTGGGATTTTTGCTCACCGTTCTCGTGATCATTTTGACCCCACAGGGTGAGATCTTGCGTGGAGCCCCAGATCGAGGGAGATTATCAGTGGTCTTGTATGTCTTCCATTTTCTAATAATTGCTCCCACAGTTGATTTCTTCACACCAAGCTGCTTACCTATTGCAGATTCAGTCTTTCCAGCCTGGTGCAGGTCTACAATTTTGTTTCTGGTGTCCTTTGACAGCTCTTTGGTCTTGGCCATAGTGGAGTTTGGAGTCTGACTGTTTGAGGTTGTGGGCAGGTGTCTTTTATACTGATAACGAGTTCAAACAGGTGCCATTAATACAGGTAACAAGTGAAGGACAGAGGAGCCTCTTAAAGAAGAAGTTACAGGTCTGTGAGAGCCAGAAATCTTGCTTGTTTGTAGATGACCAAATACTTATTTGGGCTGCACGGTGGCGCAGTGGTTAGCACTGCGGCAGCACAGTTTACCCTTGGCCGGGGGATTGTGGGGATCGTGGGATCGTGGGTTCAATCCCAGCCCCCGACCAACAGTGATCTGTGTGGAGTTTGCATGTTCTCCCCTTGTTGCGTGGGTTTACTCCGGGATTTCTCCGGTTTCCTCCCACATGCCAAAAACATGCATGTTAGGTTAATTGGCTGTTCTAAATTGTCCCTAGATATCTATTTCCTATAGGCCCTTAGAATAGAGGGTTAGTATTAATGAAAGCGCTTTGAGTGGTCTTTGTGACTAGAAAAGCGCTATATAAGTGCAGGTTAGTTAGTTAGTTAGTTATTTTCCACCATAATATGCAAATAAATTCTTTAAAAATCCTTCAGTGTGATTTTCTGGAATTTTTTTTTCTCATTTTGTCTCTCATAGTTGAGGTATACCTATGACGAAAATTGGAGACCTCTCGCATCTTTTAAGTGGGAGAACTTGCACAATTGGTGGCTGACTAAATACTTTTTTGCCCCAATGTATTTAAGGCTGCCCAAGTGAACAAGCCAGGCTGGGCTGAAGCCCAGGGGCCTACAAAGATCAGGACCTATCATGAGCCACTGAAAAAGATCACATTGTTTTTAATTGGTCAAATTCTATGTCCAGCACTTGATATTCACGTGTGGCTGCTGATTGGTCTAATTTACAAGTGCCCCATGTGGGTACCAGTAACAACAGCCTATCAGAAGAATTGTTTTGACATGTGACTATGCAAGCGCCAGTGAGAGTAAGAAGTGAGAGTAAGAAGTAATTAGCTCAGTCAAAATGTCCAGAAAAAGTTTGAAAGTGGGGCTCATAAAATTATTGAGAGGAAAAGAGATTTGGGAAAACTATTTGCTCAAAAAATCCCGAAGCGTACAGGATCTTTCTAAGCTGGAGCATCAAGTGGAGGAGGCTTCTAATTATGCATGAAGGAGAGAGGTGAGCCATTAAAGCTCTCACCTGGAGAAGGGAGAAGAAAGGCCACAATTGCTCACATCAGACAGCTGTGCGTGGGACAGTGGACTCTGAACTTGGTAAAAAGTAGACTGGATCAAGCATGCATCTGTAACAGAGTCAACAAAAGGATTCCTACCTCCTGGCTTGTCAAGTGGGTCAACCCTTTTGGTGACACAGAGCTGCGGACTGTGGAGCGGGAGGTTGTGAGTTTGAACCCCTGTTCCGACGCCACCAGTTGGGCATAACCACCCATCCCCTTGGTCACAATTGGTGTTGTTGGCAAGACTTAGTGATGGTGCATTAGTCCTATTCCCCAGATACTACTAGTGTGTCAGTCCTGCAAGTGGTGCTTGGTCCTAGAGAGGGAGGGGGGTACTAAGGATCAACTTCTTTTTGACAGGTGACCTTTGACCCGACACACCCCCTGACCCACCCCTGACCTGGCCTATGTAATTCTCAGGGGTTGATCTCTAATGACATGGGGATTAGTGTAGGCATCGAATGTCGATCATAACCAACTGTATCACACTCTGGTATGGGAGCTGCGCTGTAGCTGACCGCAAGGCGCTGCAGCGGGTGGTGAAAACCTCCCAACGCATCACAGGGACTCCACTTCCAGCTATAGAGGACGTCTACAGGAAAAGATGTCTGCGCCGGGCACGCAGCATTCTTAGGGACTCCAACCATCCTGCTCATGGACTGTTCCAGCTTCTCCCCTCCAGAAGACGTTTCAGAAGCCTTCGGACTAGAACCAGCAGGTTTAGGAACAGTTTCTTTCCAACAGCTGTCACGTTATTGAACTTAGTTCCTCGCTGACTCTCTTACAATCATCTTTTACCATCCTCACCTGTACATAACTGCATAACTACATAACTACATCTAACTTATTGTACATTATTTGCACATAACAGTACTTTTAACTTTCTGCACTGCTGCATATATTTGCATATATTTGCTTAAATTGCACATACTGTTAATTACCGTATATACTGCACTGCTGTCCTTTGCACTTCTGATTGGATGCTAAACTGTGTTTCGTTACCTTGTATTCATACATGTGTAATGACAATAAAGTTGAATCTAATCTAATCTAATCTAATCTAATGGCCTGTGGGATTAGTAATGGACCTGTGGGATTAGTGCGGGGTATAGAATGTCAACTTTAAGTGCTTTTAAAAAATATTTGCCTGTGAGATTATTGTGAGGATGGAATGTCAATTATACATGCTTTTAAAACTGATCTTTGGCCGTATGGGGTTAGTGTGAGAATGGAATGTTAATTATGGGGGAAACAGCTTTCAAGGGTAATTGATGACATCTTTTTACTGCATTTATTTTGTCAGAGTGACCAAATAAGCACCAGAATTCATTCTCACTCACACTCTCTCTCTCACTCACACACACACACATTTGGAGCAGTACATTTCCCAATTCCCTAAATACTTTAAAAGCACAGTCCCTGTGGCAGACATCAACCACCTTCGGCAAAACTCTGGAGTATCACTATGAGCAATCCAAAGAGAAACTACACCGCCAGACATATTGTGTTTACCTCTGCAAAGTCGGGGTGGGATCCTTCAAAATTTTGGGGTCCTCAATCCAAAATTAAAATCTCGGACGTCGAACCAGTGGAGAAACAGTTCACTCCATCCCTGCAATCTCAACAGCCCTTGCAGACCCCGGAGATCCTACAGCCTGAGCAGACACTAGAGTCCCCAAGACCCTTGTAATGCGCAGAGACCTCAGAGCCTCCGCTGTCTGTGTAGATCACGGAGAGTCTATACCCTCTATGACCCATAGATCTTCCAAACATACTGGCTCAGGACCCGGTCGGCACGGATATCATCCTCTCTCAGGCTCTGTAACCAAACACAGATGATATAGACCGTCCTAAAACCCCGAGTTCCACGGACATCGAGTGTGACGGAAACATTGCCAGAAGATCAACCTGACAGGTGGATGAGCGACGTGTTCTTCAGAGTTGTAAAATCAGCCATGCTCCATCTTCTCAGGAAAACTCTGGAGGAGTCCCAGCATGAGAAATGTCTGGGATGTCATATTAATCACCCCAGTCAGAGGCAGCATCAGTGCTTGGATGTGATCACCAATGGTTTCTATCAAGAAAACTTTTACTGGTTGATGGGGAGACTCTACACACTGGGCTTTATTCCAGCCATCCAACACCTCTTACAGCTCCACAACATTCAGGGTGATGATCAGTGAATCAAAACTATGGCCCAGACTCTTCTGTTGGAGCTACAATCGACCAGAGTCATCCATGAGCCCATCCATGATATGTACGAGAAACTGGTTGGAGAGAATAAGATCAACCCAGCCCATCTCCAGAAAGTGACGGAGCTGTGGATGAATCCTTTGTTTTGGGACGTCCAAAACAAAAATGTGGAGAATGGGAAGTTTCATTGAGAAACTTTGGAGCAAGTTTGAGAGCCATCTTAACTTGCTTTACTTAGCAAATCTCTTGTATTGTGTTATTGATAGCAGAGTAAATAAAAATGTAGCAGGTGTAAGGGGCGACGTGGAGTTTGACAGACCGGAGAACCTGCTAGAAAAAGTACAGACTCTATCCGTTGATACACCATGGAAAAGACTGGTACGGGTCTGTGTGACTGAGTGCAACTCCAACTTCGCCCACAGTTTTAGAGAGATCATTCAAGGAATGGGAAACAATCCTCTCAGGCCTAGTCTGCTACTCGCATTGTATGATTTGTTTGTTGATGTTACTACAGAACTTTTGCAAGCCAGACACCCTATCGATGTCTTTGGTGAACTCCTGAAAAATACACGATGTTATTTGTAGTACTGTAGATCAGTGGTCCCCAACCTTTTTTGTGCCACGGACCAGTTTAATGTTAGACAATATTTTCGGGGACCAGCCTTTAAGGTGTGGTGGATAAATACAACAAAAGAACATGACACCACTGGCATAAAAAGTGGTATTTTCTAAATATAATAATAAACGTGAATCCACTATGTACTCGTTTGCAACTTTAGCAGCATCCTCTTAACATCGCGACAACAACAACATAACATGAGTAACATCCTCTCTGCCCACAACACTCTCTGGTTACTATGGTAATGTTTAAACATGCCTTCAAAATAAGATATACCACAAACACATATATAAAGTGTATGAAAAATACAACTCACCACAACGCTGAACCAGTGGGAGCCCTGAGCTTTTTTCTCTGCAACGAGACGGTCCCATCTAGGGGTAATGGGAGACAATAACACCCGAAGTGTGTTGCTTATGTCCAGTCTACTTTGTAATTTTGTTTTGGTTGCTGTCACTGCAGAAAACCCCGCTTCACACAGACAGGATGTCGGAAATGGCAACAGGGTTTTCAGTGCTGTTGTGGCGATCTCAGGGTTTTCAGCCATGACTTTAATCCAGAACATCGGCAGAGCTGTTGTCTCGAGCATACTTTTAAGGCCACCGTCATTTGTCATCTCCAGCAGTTGATCTTCTTCTTGCACAGACATGTTGGATTCACCTGGTTTGTTGAGAAATGGGTCGCATATCCATTCTTTGGCAATTTGTGTATTTTTTTGTCGTTGGGAAGTAGCGCTCAAACTCTTTTAAAAGCAAAGACAGGTGATCGTGCACCAGCTGGGAGAATGAAGGCTCGGACTCAGTCTCTTCCAAAATCCCCGCTAATGTTTGATACATGTCAAATATACCTCCATTTACGCGCCGTCCCCAGAAATCCAATTTGGCTTTAATTGCAGCTACTTTATCTGCCAACTTGAAGACAGTTGTCATTTTCCCCTGAAGTGACTGAGTTCATTGAGCAGGCTGAATATGTCGCACAAGTAAGCAAGTTTTGTGACCCATTCCCTGTCACTGAAATGTGCTGCCAGCAGTGACTTTTTTTTCTGAGAGAAATCTCTGCAGCGGCTCTCATAATGCCTGCCGTCTAGCAACGGCCTTTAATTTTTGCGGTAACGTATCACGTCACCGAGACAAGCGTCTTGACGTGCGTCAGGAGTGAGCCATAGACGGATGTAATGGAGAGAATCCGGTAATTTTTCAAAATCTCTCTGGTAGTCCATCGATTCGATGATGACCATCTTCTTTATTTGTGAGTCTGCTGGTGTTTGAATAGTCCGATCCTGGATCTGCAGATTCGGTTACAGACCGGGCATGTGAAGGAGGTGCTGGGGGGAGCAGGGGGGGCTTGGCGAGCATGCCTCTTTGCACGCTTTGCTGTCCGGTGTTGTGTGCGCTGTTCCTCCATATAATCCATTCCCTGTGAGGAGTGGAAGCGCCAGATGTCTCGGCAGGAAGCGAGTTCCTCCAGTGAAGAGGGGTTGATCTGACATCTCTTCAGGATGGACTTCATTTGATCTTGGAAGCGCTTCTTCTGCCCACCAGCTCTGCGTTGGCCACGGTGTAACTGACCATACAGGATTCTGCGTGGGAGTCTGTGGCTGGGCATCCGGATGACATGCCCCAACCACCTGAGTTGATGCTGGGCCATGATGGATTCCACGCTACAGCTGCCAGCTCTCTCCAGCACTTCTGTGTGCGGCACTCTGTCCTTCCAAGTGATGCCAAGGATCTTTTGGAGACATCTTACATGGAAGGTCTCCAAGCTTCTCAGATGGTGGCTGTAAAGAGTCCATGCCTCACATCCATATAGTAAGGTGGTGATACATACAGCTCTGTAGACCAGCACTTTGGTGTGGAGTTTGAGATTGCTGTTCTGAAGAACCCTTCTCCTTAGACGACCAAAAGATGCTGATGCTTGCTTGAGGCGGTTCTGGATCTCGTCATCCATTGAGCAGGTGTCAGACATTATGCTCCCCAGGTATTTGAATGTGAGCACTGTGAGCAGCTGTTGCCCTGCTGCTGTGAGGGTTATTGGGTTTTGTGGGGGGTCGGTACTGGACTGACAGAGTACCTCTGTCTTCTGGGTGTTGATTGTCAGTCCCATTCTGGTGTATGCAGTTACAGCTGCCGAGAGGATGTTTTGTAGAGCGTCTGGTGTATGAGCAACCAAGGCACAGTCATCGGCGTACTGTAGCTCAATGATGGTCTCTGATGTCAGTTTGGAAGTTGCCTGTAGCCTCCTGATGTTAAACAGGTTACCATCAAGCCTGAAGTCAATGGTAACTCCAGCTTGTTTCTCCACCCTCCTACGTAGCAGAGTTGTTACACAGACAAGGAAGATGTTGAAGAGAACTGGGGCCAGCACACAGCCTTGCCTCACTCCAGTTTGCACTCCAAAAGGTTCTGAGCTGTGCCTTCCCACCACCACTTGGGCCATCATCCCAGAATGGAACTGTGCAAGGATGGTGAGAAACTTGGGTGGACACCCAAATCTCTTTAGGACTTGCCACAGTAGTTCCCTGTTCACTGTGTCAAATGCCTTTGACAGGTCGACAAAGGCAATGAACAGGTCCTTATGCTGCTCCCGACATTTCTCTTGGAGCTGACGCGTCACAAAGGTCATGTCAACTGTTCCCCTGTCCTTCCGAAAACCACACTGTGACTCTGGGGTGACCCGCTCTGATATTGCAGAGATGAGTCTGCGGAGCATGACCTTGGCAAGGACCTTTCCAGCAGTAGCCAACAGAGAGATACCCCTACTATTGGAGCAGATGGCTTTGTCTCCTTTGTTCTTGTAGATGGTCACAATGTTGCTGTCTTTCCACTGTTGTGGGACACACTCTCGTCTCCACACCTCTGAGATATAGAGATACAGTGTCCGAGTACAGAGGTAGCCTCCTTCCTTGAGAAGTTCAGCTGGGATGCCATCAGGTCCAGGGGATTTATTGTTTTTCAGGGTTTTTACTGCTTGCAGGATTTCTTTGAAGGTTGGGGGGAGGTCGAGATCTGGCAAGGTAGGATGTTCAGGGAGCTCTGCAATGACAGTTGGATCCACTGAGGTGGGCTGGTTAAGCACGGTGTTAAAATGCTCAGCCCACCGCTCCACTATCATGGCCTGATCCTTGATTAAAGAAAAACCATCAACAGATCTCACAGGTGCCAGGGAGCAGTTTCTGGGGCCGTAGACGGTTTTGACTGCATCATAGAAACTGTGCATATCGTTTCTATCAGCATGAGTCTGGATTTCGTTGGCCTTTGAGATCCACCACTCATCTTGCAGTTTCCTGAGAGTTGTTTGGACCTCAGAACGAAGGGCTTGCCATTGCTTCTTATGGAATTGGGATTGTGGGTTGTTCAAGGTGGCTCTGTGTGCCCTGTGCATTCTGTCCAGGAGGGTGGAGATCTCTCCAGCATTCTGGTCAAACCAGTCCTGATGTTTCTTGGTTTTGAAACCGTTGGCTTGGGCTGCAGTGTCAAAGAGAATGGTAGATAGAGCGGTCCACTTCTCATCCATCCCAGACTCTGAGATGATCAGTTGTTCAATACCTGCCAGTCTCTCAGCTAGGGAGCGACGGAAGTTGTCACAGATGTCGCTGCTGGAGAGTCTGGCACAGTGGAGTGTTTTCCTCTTATGGCCACCGTGGCGAGCTAGGGGCCGAACATGCATTCTGACCTTTGACAGAATCATGCAGTGGTCGGTCCAGCAGTCTGCCCCTCGCATAGCTCTTGTGATGAGCACGTCCTTGAGGTCAGCCCTCCTCACGATCACATAGTCGATCAGGTGCCAATGTTTGTACCTGGGATGCATCCAGGATGCCTTATATTTGTTCTTTTGTTGGAAGATTGTGTTAGTGATGGTAAGATCATGTTCCGCACAGAGACTAAGAAGTCTCATGCCATTGGGGTTGACTTTTCCAATGCCATGGGCACCGATCACACCATTCCAGTTTTGCAAGTTCTTTCTGACTCTTGCGTTGAAATCACCAAGGATCATGATTTTGTCACCCTTCGGGATGTGACTGAGGATGTCATCGAGTGCCTGGTAGAAGCGGTCCTTCTCTTCAGCATTCGATGACAGAGTTGGTGCATAGGCACTTACCAAAGTGACATACCTGCATTTTGCAAGGGGGATGCGAAGAGTCATGAGCCTTTCACTGACACCCACTGGTGATTCTGTGAGCTTGTGCAGGAGGCTGTTCTTGATTGCAAAACCAACTCCATGAAGGAGTTGACCGCCAATGGGGTATCCTTTCCAAAAGAATGTATAACCCTCTCCTACTTCATTGAGTGAGCCTTCCTTGAGGAGTCGTGTCTCACTGAGTGCTGCCCCATCCACATTGTAACGCTTCAGTTCACTGGCAATGAGTGCTGTTCTGCGCTGTGGTCTGTCCGGACTGGCATCCAGGAGTGTCCTTATGTTCCATGCTGCAATTCTAAATGGTACTGTTTTTATTTTTCGACCGCATAGTGGAATGTCCCGACAGGTGCGTTTTCCTATCCGGGTGCTGTGCTGAGTGGGCAATGTTTAGGCCACCTTTTCTAGGCCTTTTCCCAGTTGGGGTGAGCAGTGCGGTCCCTGAATAGGGCTGCTCAGACGCACAGGAGTCTGCCGGAAGCAGCTGCCACTCAATCCCAACTGCTAACGACCGTTGTCCTGTGCCGCTGACGTGCAGAGTTCCAGCTAGAAGCTTCCAGCTCATTCAAACCTGCCCCGTTACTGGATGCTCCATCGCCGCCAGACTTTAGAGGTCGGAGACTCAGGTAAAGAAGATACCTGCGCAGTGATGGTTTTTAGAGTGGCATGGGGGGTGCGCTTTTCCCGATGCCACTACCTTGTTTGTAGAGAAGATGGTTCCAGTGGCGAGGGAGACCCTAGACGACAGGCATCTTCTCACAACTGCAGGAGGCTGCCGGAATCCAGATTTTTGGGAAACCGCCTCAAAGCGTGCCACCACCAGCTTGCTTTTTGTCAGGGTGTGCTCCCTTAGCCTTTGTCCGCTATTACAGCCATTGTGGTGTTTATCGTTACTACCAGCTTCTGCCTGCTCTACCGTTGAGGTCTTTTTCTTCGTCTTCGTCTTCGGAATCTTGGTTGATTCTGATTCACCTTGATTCTGGGTGACCCTACCAGGAGTACAAGACTCCGGCCGACATAGCTCTAGGGGTCATGGAGACGCTCAAAGTGCCCCACCACGATAAGGTGGTGATCCCATCGAGGCACATTTTTCAAAATAAAACATCATTTTTCAACATTTTTCAAAATAAAACATCATTCAGACTCAGATAATAAATAAAACGGATGTAATGCAAGTTATTTATTTTTTCTGTGCGGCCCGGTACCAAATGACCCACGGACCGGTACCAGTCCACAGCCCGGGGGTTGGGGACCACTGCTGTAGATCATTCTGTCCTAGCTCAAACTTTATCTATTATAAAAGGTGGGTGCTAAGTTTCTGATACATTTTGTACCGCTAGAGTGACATTTCTTTTATTTGTTTACTCGTCACACATTTTATCGTGTGTAGATGTTAGTTTTAGGTTACCTTTAAGAAACTGTTTTTCCCTTTCTGGTTATTTTTTTAAATCTTCGATCAAAAGTGTTTTTCACACATCCATTGCTACGGCGTAATGCTGGTATAAAGACATTAAATTAAAAGATGGTGAATAAAGAACCTCTGTCCTGTCTTTTTTTTCCTCATTCTGGTTTCATCATGTCAGAGACACGCTTCATGAAAACGGTGTATTACAACCCCACACACCCAGGTAGCTTCAGAGGTGTAGAACAACTCCGTGTGGTGAGCAAGATGAAACGGGGGAGAAGGTCGGGGTCAAGAGTGTCAAAGTTTTGATCCAAACAGGATGATTACACTTTACACAAACCTGCCAGAGTACATTTCCCTAGAAACAAAGTTTTTGTCCCATGACCGTTAAACCAATTTCAAGCTGATCTATGCAATATGCAGGCTTTAGCCGAATATAACAATGGATACAATTATTTATTAACGGTTATAGATGTATTTTCCAAGAAGGCGTATGTACGGGCTCTGAAGAGAAAGACGGCCCCTGAGGGGGTATGGGCCCTTGAATCCATTTTTGAAGAAAGCCAAACACCCGTCAAACTACAAGCCGATGAGGGAAAATAATTTTTCAACAAACGTTTTGAGGCTTTAATGGAAAAACATAGTTGAACACATTTTTCTATGGCCAGCGATCTCAAGGCCTCTGTGATTGAAAGGTTTAACTGTACGTTAAAGGGCAGAATGTGGAGGTATTTTACAGGCAACAGCACACTGTGGTACCTCGACGTCTTACAAGACTTGGTGACGGGCTACAATCGGGGTTATCACAGGAGTATTAAAATGGCACCTATGCAGGTGACCACGGAGAACACAAGCCAAGTGTTTCTAAACCTGTATGGCACACACCGAGCTCGACAGAGCGGTGAATTAAAGATGAATTTTAAAAGGAACTCCAATTATATTGGCATGTTAGCTCGATATGCTATATTTTTATGTTAGTAACATAACTATAATTTAATTTTTTTGAAAATAATTCCCAGTTTTATATATTTTTAAAAAACTTTATTACGATTTTTGTTTACGTTGCAATGCATTCTGGGTAGTGACGTAGAATGGTTGCAGCCGTTTTTTCTGTCTTATACAAGCCAAGAAGCGAAGCTCCTAACTACTGCTATTTGTCAGTGAAAATGCCACATTGTGCGGCTTTTGGATGTAATTTCCAATCAAAGGGAAATAAAGAGAGCGGGGTAAGCCTCCATAGCTTCCTAAAGAGGGAAAGTTGAGGAAAAAGTGGGGCGGCAGCGGCTCAGCAGGTAGAGCAGGTCATCTAATAACCCGATGGTTGGCGGTTCGCATCACGCTCTCCCCATATATCCTGCCGTTGTGTCCCTGGGCAAGACACTTCACCCGCATTGCCTCCAGTGCCCATAACACTGGGTATAAATGTGTAAAAATGTTTAAATGCTCAGTGGTGGCCAGAGAGGCTGTTGGCGTGGATTGGCAGCCACATTTCCGTCACTCTGTCTGTGATAACGCGCTATAGCGCATGCCTGATAAAGCTGACATATGTATTAATCACGCTATGATAAAGCACAATATCGCTCCAAGCGCGCGCATGAGGCATGTCTGTGATCACACATAAAGCTGACATATGTATTAATCACGCTGTGATAAAGCACAGCTTTACCTCTTTAGGAAAGCTATGGAGGCTTACCCCGCTTTCTTTATTTCCCTTTGATTGGAAATTACATCCAAAAGCCGCGCAATGTGGCATTTTCACTGACAAATGGCAGTAGTTAGGAGCTTCGCTTCTTGGCGTGTATAAGACAGAAAAAACGGCTGCAACCATTCTACGTCACTACCCAGAATGCATTGCGACGTAAACAGTAATGGCGATTTACATCGTAATAAAGTTTTTTAAAAATATATAAAACTGGGAATTATTTTCAAAAAAATTATATTATAGTTATGTTACTAACATAAAAATAAAGCATATAGAGCTAACATGCCAATATAATCGGAGTTCCTTTTAAAAATCAAGACTCCGTCAGGATATCAAAGTTGAGGAGGGTGTTTGATAAGAAATATGAACAGAGTTTTACAGATGAAGTGTTTACGGTGTCTGAGTGCATCCCCTGCAACCCCCCCCCCCCCGTCTACAAACTGAAAGATTATGATGGAGAACCGATTCAAGGTTTATTTTATGAGGCAGAGATGCAAAAAATAACGCTGGGTAATGACAGAGTCTACTGTGTGGAGAAGATTCTAAAACAACGTATCGTCAAAGGTGAAAAGCAGGTGCTGGTTCGGTGGAAAAATTGGCCCAAGAAATTTAACAGTTGGGTCAAGGCCTCCAATTTATAAAAACATGTAGACATTCGCACGCACTGCAGAGCACAGTGCTTACAGTCATTCCATCATGTACGGATCTAAAGATGAGGGGTTTTTCATCACCCTACCCTCCAGCGCCAGTTTTGATGTTTTTAAAGACAACACAAGTTCCAGTTTTCGCGTGGATTTAGCGCAACATATTGATTTAGGACCGTGGGAGGTTGCTTTGATGGAAATTTCATACCTACACACTTGGTCTAACCTAGCTCAAAAAGATGCCTACTTTTACTGGAGAGCAAAACCCCAAGATCCAGAAACAGAGACTAAAGTGCATTATCAAAGGATTACAGGCCATTAGGTTCCAAGGTTGTCATAGCCAGGAGCGGCACTGGGGTTAAGCTCCCAGTGCTCATAAAATGCTCCTTACGGCATGTGTCTCGAAAAGCCTCTTGACAACTAAGTCCAACTCCTAGCCTGCCCGTGTGGTTTAGTCTTTAAGCCCGGCGGAACTGCTTTTACTAATAGGAGAAGGGGCGAGGGCAGATCTCTGGCGCCTTAAAACCAGATGCTTCGGGTAGATGGTGGCTCATCAACCTGGGAAGGTAGCCCATCTAGGGGAAGGTAAACCCTGATTTCAAACCTCCGCTGCCTTGCGGCACACTCGGTCACAGGAAAGGCTTCGGGAGTCAACCCTGAGGAAAAATCCGGAGTCGGAGCCCCTAAAGCAGTTCTCTGTTGTGCTCAACATCGTTCTGGCAGCTCCTGCGACAGCGGTGGTGCCAAACTATAGCAGCCCTGCTGTTCCTTTGGATTCATCAGTGACGTGGAGAGGGGGGACATGCTGAATGGGTAACATCTTGTCCTCCATATCTTCCTGCCCAGGCTTGAATCCTACCAACGCCCAACGCTGGAAGGTAGAACACCGGTGCGCATCGGCCTGTTCAGCCACAGGCGGTGCTGTTCCAGCAGAGTAGATGTTTAGGATTCTCTTCCATGGTCATCATAGACCGACGGAGGCCGACGACAGGCCATTATTACAACGATATAAATCAGTTCAGGGTGGAGATGGAGGGGTTCTTTAGAAAAATTAATTGTGACATTTTTATGGTCTATGGCAACATTCAGAAAATGGGTTTCCAGAGCAGAGGCCAAATTCACGTATGCTTTGACGCAACAGCGGCTTACATGCTGGGTGTCAAACCGGGAGAATGGTTCAAGTTTGATCGGATGTTGGTGCTCTATCCAGCCGATTTGAAGGCCGGATTTTATCATATGTATTGTTACAGCAACATGGTACGACGGCAATTAGTGGGGGAGTCCTATGCACCATTCCTGAGAACAATCAATATTGAAGGAACGTACGGTGACTTAATCACAAAGCATTTCAACCCACCTTAATATTTACCTGTAGCAAAACGGCACATTGAAACCATCCACGTGGAGATAAAAATGGATCAAAACAAACCGGTGGAATTTACTTACGGGAAGACTATAGTGACGCTTCACTTTAGACCTAAACCTTGAATAAAACAATGTATATAACTCATCCATCCACACACACGTGTATCATTCGGTCTACAACTGCCATTGCGCAGCAGGTATCGGAGTGTGATCGGACATGCTAAGTTACAACGCTACAACATCTCAACAAAAAAATGACTCTCGCAAGTCTGAGGGAGGATCTCCACCATTTTGTACATTATTATTAGAATCAAGTAGGGGGTGCTTTACCGGAGCTTTATGGAGCACCTGTCATGTACGGACGCGGTATTGGCTCGCTGTTTTCAATACTGTTCCATTTTGTAGCCCCTCTGGTGAAAGGTTTTACCATTGCAAAACCTCATCTTAAAACAGCGGCCAGTGGCATCGCATCAGACGTGTTTAGCCAAGCAGTGGGAAAATTGATGAACAAAGACCCGAGACAAGAGGGCTCAGAGAGTATTATGATCTTGTCACACAGATCGAGGAAGCGACCGCCCCGGCGAGCATGTCTCTTCACTCTCCCATAAATGCGCCGGTCCTAAAAAGAGAATTAGTTGGAAAAAGTAAGCGGGTGACGAGAAAGTCCGGAACTCGGAGCTCGGATATATTTTAAGCAAAGGTTTTTTTAATGAAACTAAACTGGAAAAACCATGGCGCTGTTACATCAAAAATCTCCCGAATGAATCTTGGCTGAGTTGGATTTATTTTCAGCGCCTGTGACGCAGCTCTCTGTGGAGGATAAAATCTACACGGAAATTTCCCCCATGTCGGCCATCACCGACAGAGGTCCTATAGAGTTTTTCCTCCCTGGAGATAGGGGAAGGTACCTCGATATGAACAATACCCTTCTGCACCTCCGTGTGAAAATTACCAATGGGGACAGTGCGAACCTGGCGGATGGCGCAACAGTGGGCCTCATCAATAACCTTCTAAATAAAATTTTCAGTCAATGCAACGTGATCCTGGGAGATAGATTGATTTCACAATCCAGTGCCACACACCCCTACCAAGCCTTGAAGGGCTGATGACACAATTTTAACATTTTTTAGGATGTTGCGTAAACCCAAAAGTCATTGTGGATGATCAATATAATATTGACAACCGCACCTGCATGAACTAGTTATCATCAAAAAACCACAGCCGCTGACTGGACTGTGGTGCCGCCCACCGAATTAAGGGTGACACCCCCATGACATCAGCAACAGAACGGACTCCGGTGTTGTTGATTGGAATGACAGCAGCTTTGTAGCTCACAGTTTCTATGGTTTCTTGTTTTAATTTTACGGCTATGCCTTCGCGTTGTGTCGCAGGCTTAGATAAACAGCAGGCCGTGAAAGACCACATCACACACTTCAGCTCAAAAACTGTCATAAGCCTCGTCATGCGCTCCCCATCAGAACCAGAATCAGAATCAGAATCAGATTTATTGCCATTGTTCATGTAATACACAAACTAGGAATTTGTCTCGGTGCAATGCTGCAACATTAAACATGATAAAATAAAAGAAATAAACTATACATGCAATAAAGTATAGAATAAGAGTGAGTAATACTAGTCAGCAGTTTAAATATATGCGCTTTTATGCAGGAGGAGGGCGCAAGTGTCACGCCTCACCGCTCATCAGCGGCGCCAGCTGCACGCACACCTGCGCCTCGTCAGTGGCGAGGGATTTAAGCCGCCTCGCCCTGGGCTTCGGCCTGAAGCCGTCTGATCACATCGGCTACTCTTGCTGTAAGGAACTCCCTTCTACTAAGCAAGATCGCAAGTAAGCATCCTTACCTTCTTCTTCCAGTTCTCCTCCCCTGTGCACAGGTGGATTCCCCGGCGGTGGACAACATTCTCCAGCTGTCATCTCCTCGCTGTTGCATCAGGCCCACCGGGTCGCTGTCTACCGGGCTACGCCCTTGCTACGCCAGCCACCTGCCCAAACCAAGTAAGCCAGCTGTTATTGCTACAATCTCCTGTATTGGTGTGGTGCCCGTTACCCTTCTCCCTCTGCTTCTCCCATAGGGTTGTCCGGCTGAACGGCCTCCTGCCCCCGTGCCTGACGCAGACGCCACCACCAACACATCCACACATCACAGACACGCAACCACACACACACTTGTTGTTCAATAAACTGTTAAACCTATTCTGAGCCTGCGTGTGTGTCTCCTGAGCCCTGCATTATGTCAGTACGGCTTCAGCAGAGCAGCTCGGCGGACAGCGGGCTCACACGCCGTCTCACCACTCTCGAGGCTCAAATAGATTTGATTGTTTATCAGCAACAGGTGATGCTGAATCAATTAGTTAAGATTACTCACCGGTTAGATCGCCTGGATCTCCTGCAGCCGTTCCCCCCGGCTCGTCAGGGAGGTGCAGCTCCTACCTCTCCGGTGGCCGGTCAGACTGATCCCGGGTCGCCAACCCAGCTCACACCTATTCCGACCCCCGCCCGCTTTTGCGGACAGCTCGGCGGAGCGCGGGGGTTCATCATGCAGTGTGAGTCGGTGTTCTCCCGCGTCCCTGGGGATTTTCCCTCAGACCACAGCCGAATTGGCTATATAGGTAACCTCCTGGAGGGGTGGGCACTCACCTGGGCTTACACCGTCATGGAGAAGCACAGCTATGCCAACCTCTCCTACGGCCAATTTGTGCAACAGTTCCTTGATGTGTTTGATCATAGCCGACGAGATAGTGTGTTAGTAGATCGTCTTCTCTGTCTTCAGCAGGGAGGTCGGTCAGCTGCAGACTACTTGATCGACTTCCGGGTCATCACGGAGGAGGTTGGCTGGGATGAGCCCTCGCTCTGCGGCATCTTCCTCCGCAGTCTGAACTCTGGTCTGAGGGATGAGCTGGCTGGTCGCGATATTCCGGGGAGGCTTTCGGGGCTGATATCGCTAGCGATTAGTTTGGATAACAGGCTTCGCGAGCGGTCTTCAGAGCGGAAGTTTGCTTCTTGCTCATGGGGAGGCTCGTCTCGCCTGTCCCAAGCTCGCCCCCTGGCATCGCCACCACCAGACTCCTCCGAGAAGTCGGAGGCGAAGGCGGTGGTCCGGTCAAAGCTCCATCTAGCGGAGAAACAACGCCGCCGGGAGTTGGGCCTCTGCATGTATTGCGGAGGCAGTCAACACTCTGTGGAGCATTGTCCAGAGAGGCCGGTTAGGGGTCCGCGAATCACTGTAGGGGGCCCTGCAGATTCTAACCGGTCGAGTCCCCTCACTCAATTGACGCTGCCCATCCGTTTCTGTCATAACTCCACTGGGCACCTCACTCATGCACTGGTGGATTCAGGCGCGGAGGGAAGCTTTATTTCACAGAGCCTGGCAACCCGATTGGGCATCCGTTGCCATACCCTCAAGACTCCTCTCGCCCTAGTTAATCTCTCCCGTGTTTCCCTGGGAAAGGTAACACACCAGACCATCCCCGTCCCTGTTATTATTTCTGGAAACCATCGGGAGGAGATCACCTTTTTCGTCCTACCAAACTCAGTATCTCCCGTCATTCTCGGATACCCATGGCTCCGCCTCCACAGCCCTGTCCTGGACTGGAGGTCTGGCAGAGTGTCCGCCTGGAGCTCCTTCTGTATGAGCACCTGCCTCCAATCCGCTGCCTGTGCCCCGTCCTCGCCTTCAACTCCCAAGGACGCCGCGCCTCCGGATCTCACCCTGGTGCCATCGGAGTTTCACGACCTGGGTATGGTATTCAGCAAATCCAAGGCGATGTCTCTTCCTCCGCACAGGCCCTACGACTGTGCTATAAACATCCGCCAGGGGGCACTCTTACCCTCGGGGCGACTCTACAGCCTGTCTGCGCCGGAGAAGGAGGCTATGAATTCGTATCTTAAGGAATCGCTGAGTGCTGGTATCATCCGTCCCTTGTCATCACCATTAGGCGCTGGGTTCTTCTTCGTGGGCAAGAAGGACGGCTCCCTCCGTGCTTGCATTGACTATCGCGCCCTGAATGACATCACGGAGAAGGACCGCTACACCTTGCCCCTAATGGACACCGCCTTCCACTCCCTCCAGGGGGCGACTTGGTTCACCAAGCTGGATCTTCGCAGCGCATACCACCTCGTCCGGATCCGGGAGGGAGACGAGTGGAAGACAGCCTTCCGTACCCCGAGCGGCCATTTCGAGTACCTGGTTATGCCGTTCGGGTTGACCAACGCTCCAGCCGTCTTTCAGCACCTTATAAATGACGTCCTCCGGGACTTCATCGGCCTGTTCGTGTTCGTCTACCTGGATGACATCCTCATCTTCTCCAGATCCAGGGACGAGCACCGGGTCCATGTGAGGCAGGTCCTCCAGAGGCTGCTGGAGAACCGGTTGTATGTCAAGGCTGAGAAGTGTGAGTTTTACGCTAAGACTACGTCCTTCCTCGGGTTCGTCATCTCCCACGACCAGGTGCTCCCGGATCCAGCTAAGGTGAAAGCGGTGGTGGAATGGCCCACTCCTACGTCTAGGAAACAGGTACAGCAGTTTATTGGGTTTGCCAATTTTTACCGCCGCTTTGTCCCGAACTTTGGTACCATCGTCGGCCCTCTGACCCGCCTCAGGTCTCCTAAGGTCCCGTTCCGGTGGACTGAAGAGGCCGCAGCTGCTTTCCAGGCGCTGAAGGCGGAGTTCTCCTCCTTCCGGGTCCTCAGCCAAGTCGATCCCCCGCTGCAATGCATCATGGAGGTGGACGCTTCGGACACGGGGGTGGGGGCGGTGTTATCTCAGCGGTCTCCTGACGATGGGATCAAACGGCCCTGTGCCTTCTTCTCTCGGCGCTTGTCCCCGGCGGAACGGAATTACGATGTGGGGGACAGAGAGCTCCTTGCCATCAAGCTCGCGCTGCAGGAGTGGCGTCACTGGCTAGAGGGGGCGGCCCTGCCGTTCGTGGTTCTCACCGACCACAAGAACTTGGAGTATTTAAGATCTGCCAAGCGTCTGAACGCCCGCCAGGCGCGTTTGCCCCCGCGAACGCCCTCTCTAGGCAATTTGCCCCTGAGGCGTCTGAGGACACAGCCCACACCATATTGCCCAGGTCGTGCATCGTGGGAGCCATCACTTGGGACATCGAGAGTAAGATCCGGAAGGCGCAGGAATCGGAACCAGACCCTGGCGGCGGACCGGAGGGGAGGCTTTTCGTGCCGTCCACGGTCCTGGGGGAGGTTATCGACTGGCTGCACACTTCAAAGCTCACCTGCCACTCTGGGTCCTCCCGGATGATTGATCTTCTTCAACGATCCTTCTGGTGGCCGGGCCTGCCGAAGGATGCTGCCCTCTACGTCCGGGCCTGCCCCGTCTGCGCCACCAGTAAATCAGGTAATGCCCCTCCAGCGGGTTTGCTCCAGCCTCTGCCTATCCCTGGCAGGCCCTGGTCGCATATCGCCCTGGATTTCGTCACTGGTCTCCCAGTCTCTAACACCTTCGACACAGTCCTGACCATTGTAGATTGTTTCTCCAAGGCCGCTCACTTCATCCCACTACGAGGGCTTCTATCTGCCTTGGAGACGACAGACCTCCTTATCCAGCACATGGTCAGGCTGCACGGGATTCCGGTGGACGTGGTCTCGGACCGGGGTCCCCAGTTTTCCTTAGAGGTTTGGAGATCCTTCTGCAGCGCCCTGGGAGCCAAGGTAAGCCTCTCCTCCGGCCATCACCCCCAAACCAACGGGCAGTGTGAGCGGACCAATCAGGAGCTGGAGGCTGCGCTCCGCTGCGTCACAACATCCAAGCCTGCGTCCTGGAGCACCCACCTCGCCTGGGTTGAGTACGCCCATAACACCGCCCGCTCTTCTGCCACTGGGATGTCTCCTTTTAAGGCGTCCCTAGGCTACGACCCCCCTCTGTTCCCTACGCAGGAGAGTGGGGTAACTGTTCCCTCAGTTCGGGCGCACTTCAGGCGGTGCCGCTCCATCTGGGCATCAGCGCGCAATGCGCTTTTACGCACAGCGGAGCACAATAAGTCAACGGCGGACCGGCACAGAAGACTTGCTCCAGCCTACCAGGTAGGCCAACGTGTCTACGTCTCTACCCAGGACGTCGCTTTAAAGGGTGAGAGGAGGAAGTTGGCACAGCGTTTCATGGGTCCATACCCCATTACCAGGATTATCAACCCGGTGGCTGTGCGTGGGGCTATTCCCCCCTCCCTACGGGTCCATCCCACCTTCCACGTTTCCAAGGTGAAGCTGGCAGTCTCCGACCCCCTTTGCCCTCCTCCTGCCGCGCAGCTCGCGTCCCGGATGATTGATGGTCATCCGGCCTGGCCTGTCTCTTCCATCCTGGACTCCCGGCGCCGGGGTCGCGGGTTGCAGTACTTGGTGGACTGGGAGGGCTATGGACCTGAACATCGGCAATGGGTACCCTCGTCGTTTGTGTTGGATCCATCCCTCATTACTGAGTTCCACCGAGCGCACCCGGAGAAACCATCGCCAGGAGGCGCTGCTAGAGGGGGGAGTACTGTCACGCCTCGCCGCTCATCAGCGGCGCCAGCTGCACGCACACCTGCGCCTCGTCAGCAGCGAGGGATTTAAGCCGCCTCGCCCTGGGCTTCGGCCTGAAGCCGTCTGATCACATCGGCTACTCTTGCTGTAAGGAACTCCCTTCTACTAAGCAAGATCGCAAGTAAGCATCCTTACCTTCTTCTTCCAGTTCTCCTCCCCTGTGCACAGGTGGATTCCCCGGCGGCGGACAACATTCTCCAGCCGTCATCTCCTCGCTGTTGCATCAGGCCCACCGGGCTACGCCCTTGCTACGCCAGCCACCTGCCCAAACCAAGTAAGCCAGCTGTTATTGCTACAATCTCCTGTATTGGTGTGGTGCCCGTTACCCTTCTCCCTCTGCTTCTCCCATAGGGTTGTCCGGCTGAACGGCCTCCTGCCCCCGTGCCTGACGCAGACGCCACCACCAACACATCCACACATCACAGACACGCAACCACACACACACTTGTTGTTCAATAAACTGTTAAACCTATTCTGAGCCTGCGCGTGTGTCTCCTGAGCCCTGCATTATGTCAGCAAGGAGGGGAAGGATTAATGGATTTAAGCGCAGCTTTGACCTACTTTCTGTGATCACATGCTGACTCTAACCGGTCCGGCCACGTCCCCTCTCTCATTATCACCAGCTGATTCCTTGCCTGCTGATCATGTTTCCCGGTCCTCGCCCAGGTGCTTCTCATCACACCATCATCAGCAGTGCGTGTACTTCGCGGCCGTTTGCCAGTAATGCACTGCTGGTCCATATTATTGTCATCTTTGCTGTTAGTCTGCCAGTATTTTCAGCACTCTCACAACGTGTTAAGTCACTCCATGTTCGCTGTGGTTCTCGTGTGTCCTTGAAGCGATGTCAGCTCTGGGACGCACCTGTGGCTAACACGTCTCCTCTCATTCGTTCTCTGGGCGATGCCGGCCCCCAAACACCATCAGTAAGTGTGTTTGTGTTTTTTGTATGCCTTCACCTTTTTGGGAATTGTCTGTTGTTCTGTATTAAATGTGCTGTGGTGAACCCTGCACGTAAATCCTTGTTATTTTATCCTCCCTCTCCGTGCCCTGCATAAGAGCGCATGGAGGGTTATGATGAATGGATTTACATGCAGGATTCACCACAGAACATTTACTGAATATAAAGACTGATCCCAAAAGGTGAAGACAAAAATACACAGAAACACAAACAGTAGGCATTCGGGGCTGACATCGCCCAGCGAACATGGAGAGGAAATGTGTTAACCACGGTTGCGCCCCAGAGCCAACATCGCTATAAGGGTGCAACAGAACCACGGCTGTGTGGAGTGGCTAGCATGTCGTGATAGTGTTGACAATATTGGCTGGCTGACAACACGGCAGATGATGCACACAAAACATGAACAGCTGACTGTCACTGAGTCTTACTCACTAGGCACAATGCCCACTTGGCACGGCTCAAACCTATATGGTTTGATGCCCCGAGATTCTTTATTGTCATCCCATTCTTCGGAACTATAATCGTCTGAAGATTGGACAACACAAACCAATTCCAGACTACATGTTCTGGAACCATCGTCGATGTTTTCTATCGCTTCCATCCTGTGTGTACAATGGGCAGCCAAGCACTGTGTTCTGTCGATGACGTTACAACATGGCCCTGGGAATTTCCAGCCATTGAGGCAATTGGTGACGTGGCACTCATGAAAACGTCAGATATTCGTGTGGGAAAAAAGCCTGTTTGACTTAGAACTGCACAGACCAACCTATTTCGTCATATTGTATTATGTGTGGAAAAATTAGATGAAGTCAAAAACGTGTCATCAGCACTATAATTGAGACAATACTGAACTATAAGGACACTCAAGAGCCAGTTTAGTGCCGGTCTATTTTAAAAAGATACGGCCGGAGCTGTAAACTTTATCATGACCATGGACGGCCATTCCATGACGATTCCACTTTCCGTTTGAAAATACTGGGGGCCTCTATTTGTTAAAAAAGTGTCCGTGTCCCCCACGGTCAGATAAGATAAGATAAGATAAAATAAGATAAGATAAGCCTTTATTAGTCCCACAATGGGGAAATTCCAGGATTGCAACAGCACAGGGATAGCAACACTCAGAGCAACAATCAGAAGACAAGAAAAAAACAAGAGCAGCGAGTATACATATGTACATATAAATATTAGATATGGCCATGCTGCAGCGCTAATGAAAGGTGTTGTGTTATTAAAACACTGTGTGAGTCCAACTGTAGCTTTTAACGTCACTTTTATTGAACTGTGTCAACCTCCCTGCTAGTCTGTCTGTTCCCCCGCCAGTCGCCTCCCAGTCGTCATCACTGCGCGACTGTGTAGTTCTTTTCCAAGTAACTCAATTACACCACATCTCCCCTTTTTAGTATCAATGGGTAGACTGCCATTGATTCAACAGACCTGAGAGGATTATTCTGCCTTTGTGGCTGGAAGATCTGGTCCTATCTAATGCAATTCACACACACAACAGACACACTGCAGTTTTCCCTTAGCACTGAATAATATGTGCAAGCTCAAATACAATACTTCCATCCTAAACCCTGTACTGTTCTATCCCCACTCTCAACTCTGAACATTGACATAGAAAAGAGTGCAAAATCAGAAAAATAGTGCAGTCACATTTGCAACCTTTTTTTCCACTATTATTTTCAAACATTCAATATTCTGAAATGTTTATAAGTCCAATCGGGTTGGTTTTACAATCGCTCTCCCAGACCTGGTTCTGGGAGTAGGAGTAGATGGTGGTTCAGGAACATTCTGCTGTGATGATGTTGTTGCAGGTTGTTCTACTGAAGGTTGTTCTGGAACACCTTCCGGGAACTGCTCAGCTGCAGCACTGTTGCTCTGCTCCGATGAGGAATTTCAGGGGATAAGATGATGACGGTTTCGCCTGATGGTCCCATGGGGTCCCTCCACCAGATAAGAGTGCGGTGTGGTGTGATTTCCGATGACAGCTCCTACTGCTCCTGGATCTGTGACCCACACGTCCTGTCCTGGAGTGAGTCTATTGAGATGCTTTGCACGGTGTCGCAGGTTGTAACGTTGCGTATCTTTCATTTTCCTCTTCCCTTCTTTCAGCATAACAGCATTTCCACAGGAAGGGCAGGACTTAACAACGCAGGAAAAATAGGCACAGTTGTACGAAACCTCCTCCCCATGAGCAGTTGAGCTGGGCTATACCCGTTTTGGAGAGGGGTAGCCCTGTAAGCCAGTAAACCAAGATAGGGGTCATCTGACTTATTCAAAAGCCCCTTCACTGTCTGCACTGCACATTCAGCTTCAGCATTGCCCTGGGTATATTTCAGGCTGCTGGTTACATGCTGGAACCCGTACAACTTTGCAAACGCTGCAAAGGCCGCTCTGGAGAATTGTGGCCCATTGTCTGTCACCAGGGTCTCACAGATTCCATGACGTGCAAAGATTGACTTAAGGTGGTGGATCACATCATTAGATCTTGTGGGAGTTAGCAGGGCAAGCTCCACATATCTTGACATGTAGTCCACTACTAGCAGGTAGGTCTTGCTCCCTAACATGAACAAATCTGCTCCCAACTTCTGCCATGGTCTGTCTGGGTATGGTGTCTGCATCAGTGGCTCCCTGTGGTTCTGTCTCTCCTGATAGCATGCCCTGCAGTTGAGAACCAACTCATTCAGCTGCTGACTCAACCCCGGCCACCATACTGACTGTCGTGCCCATTCTCTACACTTAACCACACCCTGGTGTCCTTTGTGCAGTTTAGCGAGAACATAATTTCTCATGGTTCAGGGTATGACAAGCCTATTTCCCTTTAGCAGTAGACCATCCTGGACAGTAAGGAATGCCCTGTCAGTCCAGTATAGCTTGAGTGCAGGTTCATTTACGCCATGAGCTGGCCAGCCTTCTGCACACAGCTGCATCACTCGAGCACACACACTGTCCCTCTGCAGCTGCTTCTCAGCTCCTCCAGATAGGCAGTGCTTGCAGGTAGGTTCTCCATCACCATATCCACATAGATATTCATGTCCTCGAACAGCTGTTTGTCAGCTGGTGTCTCTTTTCTTGTGACAGTCGCTCGCGACAATGCATCAGCTGTCCACAGGCACTTCCCTGGCACGTAAGATATGGAGTAGGAATAGTGCATAAGACACATTCGAAAGTGTTGGATCCAAGGGGGTAGAGCGTCCAGTGCTTGAGACCCCAGGGGACTCAGGAGAGGCTTGTGATCTGTCTCCAACTGGAAGTGTTTTCCAATGAGGAAGTTGCTGAGCCTCTCGCAAGCCCAGGTCAGGCTCAAAGCCTCCTTTTCCACTTGCGCATATCTCTGCTCGGTGGTTGTGAGAGACCGCGACATGAAGGCTACTGTTCTCCGCTCCTCACCCCAGTTTTGTAACAGGACTCCTCCAAGTCCGTAAGACGACGCGTCTGCCATAACTTTGCATTCTCTGTTAGGATCATATACGGCTAGCACCGGCGGTGACGTCAGGGCATCCTTTAAGTCCTGGAAGGATTTAGCCTGCTGGGTGCCCCACACCCAGCAGTTCTTCTTCTAAAGTAGATCTCTGAGGCCTTTGTCCCTTTCAGCTAGCTGCGGGATAAACTTGCCTAGCTGGTTTACCATTCCAAGGAAAGACCTTAGTTCACTCACTGTTTTAGGCTCAGGCAATTTCCCTCACAGCCTCCATCTTGTTCGGGTCTGGACTGATGCCACTGGTGGAGATCACGTGGCCTAGGAAAGTCACCTCAGACTTTGACAGGTCACACTTGCCAATGTTAAGTGGCAAGTGTACCTGCCTTCCGAATCTTTCATCTGCACGGTATGCAGGCGAGCATCATGCTCCCCTTGCGTACGACCCCACACCAGCACGTTGTCAATGTGACAAACCACGCCTTCCAGCCCTTCTGTGACCTCCGTCACCATTCTGTTCTGAAAGTGTTCAAGGGCATACACAATGCCGAAAGGTAGCCGTTTGAAATAATAGCATCCAAAGGGCGTGATGAATGTTGTCAGTTTCACTGAATCTTCTCTCAGTGGGATTTGCCAAAACCCCATATTTGCATCCAGCTTACTAAATATTTTGGCTCCAGCCAGCCTCCCAAGTGTTTCCTCTACTGATGGTAGAATGAACTTCTCTCTACACACTGACTCATTGAGGTTAGTGAGGACAACACATATTCGCACAGGATCCCACTTGTTCTTTCTAGGCACTACCACAATGCCAGCACACCAGTCTATAGGCTCCTCAATTCTGCATATCACCCCAAGGCTTTCCATGTGGGACAGCTCTTGCTTGACTTTGTCCATTAGTGGCAATAGCATCCTTCTTGGTGTGTTGAGTGAAAATGGTTTGGCACCTGGTTTGAGCTTGATGACATATGCCTGGTGCACCTCACCTAGTCCACTGAATAATTTTGGGTAGTTCTCCTTTAATAT
The DNA here is from genome assembly GCA_020510985.1 of Pholidichthys leucotaenia. Lineage (NCBI taxonomy): Eukaryota > Metazoa > Chordata > Actinopteri > Cichliformes > Pholidichthyidae > Pholidichthys > Pholidichthys leucotaenia. The sequence goes on along the minus strand of CM035836.1, from coordinate 100,385,663 downwards.
CTCTATAGTGACACTGTCAAGGCGTGCAACAAGCCCTAGTCTGCAGCTCACGGACCTCCCTTGCAGGGCAGTGTGCACATAACAGACAACATACACCTCCTCCATCTCCTCTTTCCCACCAATTCTCAGCAACAGCTTGGCAACACCCACAACATCAAGTGGCCTCCTCTCCAGTCCGAGGAGTGGCTTAGGTGCTTTGTGGAGCGCAGGTGGGTTTTCTGAGTATTTTCTGGGACACAGCATGTGGCAAAACTGTGACATCGGCACCTGTGTAGATTTTGAATGTCACGCTGCTGTCATGAATGTCAATTTTGACCATCCAAGGATCACCGTCTGTTGTAACACTGCTGAGGAAGATGGCATCCTCATCCTCTTCCACCTCAAGTATGGATTTTGAGGCCTTGCACAAATGTTTATAATGACCCTTTCTCCCACAAGCATGACAGTTCACTTCATTTGCAGGACACTTACGTTTTGAATGTAATGGAGAGCTGCCACATTTATAACATTTTGACTGTGCCCCTTTTTCCTTGCTATTCTGAGTACTGTGCGGTTTGTGAGCACGCTGAGGTTTGTTTTTAGCAGGCTTGTTAATTCCCTTGAACACTCTATCAACAGACATTGCCTCACTTCCCTGAGTTCTGGTGTCTCCTCTCAGAGAAGCTTGCTGCTTTTTCACCTCCTCACTCTGCCGTGCCATCCTGATTGCTTTCTTCAAAGTCAGCTCTGCATCTTGCTGCATGCGTTCAGACAGCATCTTGTCTAACAGACTGATGATGAGTCTGTCCCGAAGTAGCTCATAGCACACCGTAATTGCAATGTTCAGCCAGCGCATATAGTGCGGTAACAAAATAATCTATTCTCACTTTCTAGCTGTTTTCGCAGGTTGAATTTGGCACGCTCATAAATTACATTCTTTTTAACCACAATGAAGCCTTGAAAGCCGTCACGCACTACTTCATACGAGCTGCGTTGAGCATCCGTGAGAGCCAGCCCACATAAAACAGCATCCGCCTCATCCCCCATGCAATATATCAAAGTATTAACTTGATTCTTTTCAGAGCTTGCATTCAGATTACTTGCCAGGCGAAATCTGTCGAATCTCCGGATCCATTTGGCCCACTTCTACGGCTTAGAAAAGTCGAAGGGCTCCGGTGGCAGAATGTTAAACATAGCGCATGGACCCGCTGCCACAGCGGCTCCCAGAGCGGTTGCTATCCCTCCGTTAGCGTCTCCATCTTCACTCATCGTGTCCGCAAACTCCCCTCTCCCTCCGGTGTACAAACGATCCTTTTTGTTTTCGGGCTAACCTCTCTACGTTAACTACAGGACTTCTGACACCATGTTGTGTTATTAAAACACTGCGTGAGTCCAACTGTAGCTTTTAACGTCACTTTTATTGAACCGTGTCAACCTCGCTACTAGTCTGTCTGTTCCCCCGCCAGCCGCCTCCCAGTTGTCATCACTGCGCAATTGTGTAGTTCTTTTCCAAGTAACTCAATTACACCACAAAAGGCAATGCACTCTAGCCCCTCTCACGCGTCAATGTAAAAACATACTCAATCCCACAAAATTCTAGGATGTGCAACCAGGAGAATCTGTTTCTGGGGGCCATTCCCAAATACGTGGTTCTGGGTATGATGCATCACGAGGCTTTTCAGTTTTATTCACAGCGATGTGGAATATCTGGCTCTCTCAGGACGGTTGATAGATCCCGCCAAGGCTTTCCAACCTCAGTTTAATAACCAACTGTCTGTTAGGGAATTTTGCAACATGTTCCTGGCAACGGGGAGATATCTTAAAGATTCACCTCTCAGTATCAACAAAAAGGAATTTAACAACGGGTACACCCTGTTTGTGTTTAATCTCGCCCCGGGGATGACAACGCGATGTTGATAGTCTACACCTGTTAAGATTCTATTCTGGAAATTAACTCTAAAAGAGAAGTGCTGGTGGACTATTACTAGGAACATGAATAATATTCAACTGGAGAGTCTTCTGCATCATCTGCTGGGAGATGTGTTTTGTGGGGTGTGGCCCTCTGATCAGCTACCGTTGTTGGCCCCCGCCTTTAGTCCCCCTGCCTACTTCATCATCAACACACATCCCGCACACATGCCCGGAGAGCACTGGTTAGCTATCACCCTGGAAAAGGACGGTGAAGCCACCTTTTTTGATTCTTAAGGGCTTCCGCCTGATTTTTTTTTTTTTTTTACTATCCCAACAGCATTTTAAAGTTTTTAGGGAAGCATTCACAAAACATCAAGTACCACAGTGCCCAGTTACAGCATCAACTGTCAACAACTTGTGGTCAACACTGCATCCATTACCTTGCACATCGTACCTGCCGATTATCAATTGAACATGTACTGTCATTGTACGATGGAGATGTGATGAAAAATGACCTGATGGTGTACAATTTTGTGAGAAAATATCAAGATTGTACCAAAAATAAAATTGGTGCACCCCATAAAGAAGGGTGTTGTTCTTTACAACTGTTTAAAAACTGTCTTGTGTAGAAACTAAGGATAAAGAGTGTATGATATGCACTCTTTGATGAAATAAGATGAGATAAGATAAGATAAGCCTTTATTAGTCCCACAATGGGGAAATTCCAGGATTGCAACAGCACAGGGATAGCAACACTCAGAGCAATAATTTAGAAGATAAGAAAATAAGAGCAGTGAATATACATATGTACACATAAATATATATACATAGTACGGAGCATTGTAGCTAGATGGAATAAACAGCGTAACCTTCTATTTAGTTACCCCACATACACACGTGGACAAAATTGTTGGTACCCCTCTGTTAATGAAAGAAAAACCCACAATGGTCACAGAAATAACTTGAATCTGACAAAAGTGGTAATAAAGTCTATGGAAATTAAACAATGAAAATCAGACAATGCTTTTGAATGAATGAATGAATGAATTTTATGAATGAATTTTATTTCGGATAATACAGTACAGGTTAAAAGAAACTGTATAATATAACAACAAGGTCAAATTAGACAAAGACTCCTTCTACTAAACAATTCCACGTGAGTTATCCGAAATGGGTGATGGCTGAAGCCGCAGCTTATATTAAATTTTGAATTGTGGTTCAACAGAATTATTTTAAAAAACAAACTCATGAAACAGGCCTGGACAAAAATGGTGGTACCCTTAACTTAATATTTTGTTGCACAACCTTTTGAGGCAATCACTGCAATCAAACGATTTCTGTAACTGTCAATGAGACCTTTGCACCTCTCAGCAGCTATTTTGGCCCACTCTTCATGAGCAAACTGCTCCAGTTGTCTCAGGTTTGAAGGGTGCCTTCTCCAGACGGCTTGTTTCAGCTCCTTCCACAGATGTTCAATAAGGATTTAGATCAAGGCTCATAGAAGGCCACTTTAGAATAGTCCAATGTTTCGCTCTTAGCCATTCTTGGGTGTTTTTAGCTGTGTGTTTTGGGTCATTATCCTGTTGCAAGACCCATGACCTGCGACTGAGACCAAGCTGTCTGACACTGGGCAGCACATTTCTCTCTAGAATACCTTGTAGTCTTGAGATTTCATTGTACCCTGCACAGATTCAAGACACCCTGCGCCAGATGCAGCAAAGCAGCCCCACAACATAACAGAACCTCCTCCATGTTTCACAGTAGGGACAGTGTTCTTTTCTTGGTGTGCTTCATTTTTGCGTCTGTGAACATAGAGCTGATGTGCCTTGCCAAAAAGTTCCAGTTTTGTCTCATCTGTCCATAGGACATTCTCCCAGAAGCTTTGTGGCTTGTCAACATGCAGTTTGGCAAATTCCAGTCTGGCATTTTTATGATTTGTTTTCAACAGTGGTGTCCTCCTTGGTCGTCTCCCATGAAGTCCACTTTGGCTCAAACAACGACGGATGGTGCAATCTGACACTGATGTACCTTGACCTTGGAGTTCACCATGAATGTGTTTAGAGGTTGTTCTGGGCTCTTTTGTTCCCATTCGTATTATCCATCCATCCATCCATCCATGGGTTCCAAGGTTGTCATAGCCAGGAGCGGCACTGGGGTTAAGCTCCCAGTGCTCATAAAATGCTCCTTAAGGCGTGCGTCTCGAAAAGCCTCTGACAACTAAGTCCAACTCCTAGCCTGCCCGAGTGGTTTAGTCTTTAAGCCCGGCAGAACTGCTTTTACTAATAGGAGAAGGGGCGAGGGCGGATCTCTGACGCCTTAAAACCAGATACTTCAGGTAGATGGTGGCTCATTAACCTAGGAAGGTAGCCCATCTAGGGGAAGGTAAACCCTGATTTCAAACTTCCGCTGGCTTGCGGCACACCCGGTCACGGGAAAGGCTTCGGGAGTCAACCCTGAGGAAAAATCCGGAGTCGGAGCCCCTAAGGCAGTTCTCTGTTGTTCTCAACATCGTTCTGGCAGCTCCTGCGATGGCGGTGGTGCCAAACTGTAGCAGCCCTGCTGTTCCTTTGGATTCATCAGTGACGTGGAGAGGGGGGACATGCTGCATGGGCAACATCTTGTCCTCCATATCTTCCTGCCCAGGCTTGAATCCTACCAACGCCCAACGCTGGAAGGTAGAACACCAGATCACTGGAGAGGACACTCCAGCTTCGTCTTTGGCGTAGACAAAACATGGGGAATGACAGTTACCGGTTATAAGCCACCGCTCAATTGGCATAGAGCGCGGCGTCAGGGGTTGTTCCCGACGGTGGGAGGGATCAGAATCAGAATCAGAATCAGAATCAGAAAGCTTTATTGCCAAGCATGTTTACAGTGTAAACAAACGAGGAATTTGACTTGACATTGGGCGCGCGATAAGCGCCTCCAATGACACGGCAGCCATGAGGGCGCCTGTCATCAGTGGAGGGTAAATAGGGGGAATGGGGGAGGGAATGACACAATAGGCAGAGAGAAAAAACATAGTTAATCAAAATAAAGATTACATAGATAACCCAAATTGTGATTACATAGAAAAAAACCCTCTAAGCACAATTAGCAGACTAATACAGATCACACAATACAAAGGAGTGAAGAGAGACCAGTTTGTGTGTAGTCAGCATGTATAATAATCAGTGTGAGTGCAGTGTTGGATGTATCAGTTGCTGATGTACAACAAAGGGGGCACCTCCTGGCAACGGATAGTTGTTATGTTCATGTATACACACAGATTAGCATGTCCCAGAGTCTCTCTCTCTTTGTGCATGCCAGATGGCAAAGTTCTGTTTTAGACACATGATAGCGCTGTCATTGAAGAGTCCGGTCTGCCGAACAACAGCAATTGATGTTAATTGTTTGGGTTAAGAGAAGCCAAACTCTCTTCTGTTTTGTCTTCATCTAGGAGGAGAGGGCGCCGAATCAAGGTCAAAGGCACAGTTCACTCAGAGCATAGAATTTCCATCTCTCGTGCGATTCTGTGCTTCATAATTTCCATATACAGGCTTTAAAATCGTCGAATTTGTTGTTGAAGGAGCTTTGCCAGGTCCGCATTTTGATCAGCTCTCCCAACTTCTTTAATTTCTGATACATCAGGAAACTCCAGAGCCAAAATAGAAATCCTGTGATCAAGCCAAACAAATAGAGATGTCTTCTGCATCTCAGTCGAATCACACAGACACATGAATTCCCAATTGTCCATGAGTCCACTTGGGCTCCCCCTAGCCCGATCTTCTTTTGAAGTGGTGTCAGTCGCATATAAAGCCCACCGAATCCCACCAAATCCATAATCTTCCATTTGGAATAAGATTCAGCCAGAAGAAGAGCGACACAGACACAGACAGAACAGCAAGCTGGGATCAGTAAGGGAACGGGAGGTGGGAGAGGGAGAGAAAAGCGTCTGCTCTCTCTGAAAGCCGGAAGAAGAAGCCGGAATTCCGGAATTCCGGGATTTGCACACCCGACAAATGTCTACCACACATATCGAAAAAAAGACGGCCAATAGCTTCTTCTTCCGGCAAAGCCGGAAAGCTTGCTTTCCTCATTGGGTGCATGGGGATGAGGAGAAGTCCGAACAGCAGGCTGAGAACCTTCGCACCAGGCAAGACAAAAAAACAAAAGAGACCAACTCTAAAAGTGGGAACTTGGAACGTCCGCACTATGATGACAGGACTCGCTGCTAACCTCAAGGACATCAACAACACCAGGAAGATTGCCATCATCAATAATGAGCTGAAGAGACTGGAAGTGGATATTGCCACTCTCCAGGAAACACGGTTGGCTGATGCAGGCACACTGAGAGAGAAGGACTATGCGTTCTACTGGCAGGGAAAGGGCAGCGACGAACACAGGGAACACGGAGTGGGCTTCGCAGTGAAGAACACCTTGCTGAAGATGGTGGAACCGGGCAGCAATGGCTCTGCACGACTCCTCACCCTCCGCCTGAACACCACTCAAGGCCCAGTCACCCTCGTCAGTGTGTATGCCCCAACACTGACAGCCACACCAGAGGCAAAAGACAAGTTCTACGAGAATCTCGCAACAACTGTCAGGATCATCCCCAACTCTGAACAACTCATTCTCCTTGGAGACTTCAATGCCAGAGTGGGTGCTGACCATGACTCCTGGCCCTCCTGTCTTGGACCATTTGGCGTGGGCAGAATGAACGGCAATGGACAGCGGCTGCTCGAGTTCTGCACATATCATGATCTGTGCATCACAAACTCGTTCTTCAAGACCAAGCCCCAACACAAGGTTTCCTGGCGACATCCGCGCTCAAAGCACTGGCACCAGCTGGACTTGATCCTGACCAGGCGCACCTCACTGAAGAATGTGATAATCACCCGTTCGTTCCAGAGTGCAGATCGCAACACAGACCATTCATTGGTGTGTTGCAAGATCAAGCTGCAGCTGAAGAAATTCCATTGTGCTAGACAGCCTGGAAAGGCACGGATTGACACCAGCAAGATGGCCCAACCAGAACTTGTTGAGCAGTTTGCCTCCACCTTTGAGAAGGAACTTGGTGCACCACAAGAAGGAGATTCTGCAAAGCAGAAGTGGGAAGAGCTGCAAAACACCATCCACCGCACAGCCTTGGCTACCTTTGGGAGGAAGACCTCAAAGTCACAGGACTGGTTTGATGCCAAGTTGACCGAGATGACCCCTGTCATTGAAGCCAAGCACTCAGCACTTGCTGAGTACAAGAAGTACCCAAACGAGAAGAATCTCCAGATTCTCAGGACTGCGAGAAGCAAAGTTCAGCAGACTGCTCGGCACTGTGCCAACGAATACTGGACTCAGCTCAGCCAAGACATTCAAACCGCTGCCATAACAGGGAACATCCGTGGCATGTACGATGGCATCAAGAAAGCACTTGGTCCAGCTCAGAGCAAGACTGCCCCCCTCAAATCCTCCACTGGGGAGATGATCACAGAAAAGAACAAGCAGATGGAGAGATGGGTGGAACACTACTCCAACCTCTACTCCAGACACAACACCGTGACACCGTCAGCCCTTGATGCCATTGACTGCCTGCCATTCATGGATGAACTTGACACCGAGCCAACCATCGACGAACTCAGCAAGGCCATTGATAGCTTGGCCGCTGGCAAGGCACCCGGCAACGACAGCATACCCCCCGACCTGATCAAGCACTGCAAGCCCGCCCTACTGCTGCCATTGCATGACGTCCTCTGCCAGTGCTGGAAGGAAGGTGCCGTACCACAGGACATGAGGGATGCCAAGATCATCACCCTCTACAAAAACAAAGGGGAGAGAAGCAACTGCAACAATTACAGGGGCTTCTCCCCCCTCAGCGTTGTTGGCAAAGTCTACGCACGAGTTGTTCTCGTTCGTCTACAGAAGCTTGCTGAACGTGTCTACCCCGAGTCTCAGTGTGGTTTCCGTGCTGAGCGATCGACGGTGGACATGATATTCTCTATCCGCCAACTCCAGGAGAAATGCAGAGAGCAGAACATGCCCCTGTACGTCGCCTTCATCGACCTCACCAAAGTGTTCGATCTGGTCAGCAGAGAGGGCCTTTTCAAGATCCTGCCAAAGATAGGATGCCCACAAAAGTTGGAAAGCCTCATCGAATCGTTTCACACCAACATGAAGGGGATAGTGCAGCACGACGGCAACGTCTCAGAGCCATTCAACATACGCAACGGAGTGAAACAGGGCTGTGTACTTGCGCCAACCCTCTTTGGGATTTTCTTTGCTATGCTCCTGAGGCATGTCTTCAGCACAGCAACAGAGGGAATCTACCTGCACACAAGATCTGACGGCAGGCTTTTCAACCTCACCCGCCTGAAAGCCAGAACCAAAGTACGCGAGGCTCTAATCAGTGACATGCTGTTCGCAGACAACGCTGCAGTCGCAACCCACACACAGCAGGAGCTTCAGACCCTGATGGACCGCTTCTCCCAGGCATGCAAGGACTTCGGGCTTACCATCATCCTGAAGAAGACTAACATCTTGGCCCAAGGCACGGAAGCACCACCAACCATCACCATCGACGACTACGAGCTGGAGGTCGTGAATCAGTTCACGTACCTGGGGTCCACGATCAGCAACAACCTCTCCCTTGATACAGAGATCGACAAGGGGATTGGAAAATCAGCCTTCACACTCGCTCGCCTCACCACACAAGTGTGGGAGAATCCCAATCTCTCTGTCAAGACGAAGATGGCAGTGTACAACGCCTGCGTCATCAGCACACTGCTCTATGGGAGTGAGACGTGGACAACATACGCCCGGCAGGAAAAGAGACTGAACTCCTTCCACTTGCGCCGCATTCGCTACATCCTGGACATATCCTGGCAGGACAAAGTGCCCAACACAGAAGTTCTGTCCCGCGCCGGCCTTCCCTCCATGTTCACTCTACTCAGGCAGCGCAGGCTCCGCTGGCTAGGCCACGTTCACTGTATGGAGGATGGCAGAATCCCCAAAGACGTCCTCTACGGAGAGCTGGCGACTGGCAGGAGAGACGTTGGCCGCCCACAGCTGCGCTTTAGAGACATCTGCAAGAGAGACATGAAGGCCCTGGAGATCAATACAGAGCGCTGGGCGGACCCTGCAACGGACCGCTCCAAATGGAGAGGCACCCTGACCAGACAGCTCAAGGCGGGTGAAGAGAGATTGACTGCTGCAGCAGATGAAAAAAGGACCCGCAGGAAGAACCGCCACAGACCCAGCAGCACGGAGCCCACCCACAAGTGCGACCTGTGTGACAGGGACTGCCATTCGTGCATCGGCCTGTTCAGCCACAGGCGGTGCTGTTCCAGCAGAGTAGACGTTTAGGATTCTCTTCCATGGTCATCATAGACCGACGGAGGCCGACAACGACGACGACGACGATCCATCCATCTTCTTCCGCTTAATCCTTTTCGGGTCGCACGGGGGTGGGGGGGGTGGGGGAAGCCTATCCCAGCATCTTTGGGCGAGAAGCAGGGTACACCCTGTACAGATCGCCAGTCCATCACGGGGCCAACACAGAGAGACAGACAACCATTCACTCTCACATCCATACCTAAGGACAATTTACAATCCACAGTTTTTTGATGCCAATTAACCTAACTTGCATGTTTTTGGCATGTGGGAGGAAACCGGAGAAATCCCGGAGTAAACCCATGCAGACATGGGGAGAACATGCAAACTCCACACAGATCACTGTTGGTCGGGGGCTGGGATCGAACCCAGGATCCCCCGGCCAAGGGTGAGTTGCTGTGCTGCCGCAGTGGTAACCACTCCGCCACCGTGCTGCCCTTCGTATTTTCCGTCTCTTCCATTTTTCATCAAGTATTATCCGTCTCTTCCATTTTTCATCAAGTTTCCTCCTGCGGCTACGTCCAGGGAGGTTGGCTACAGTCCCGTGGATCTTAAATTTCTGAATAATACGTGCAACTGTAGTCACAGGAACATCAAGCTGCTTGGAGATGGTCTTATAGCCTTTACCTTTAACATGCTTGTCTATAATTTTCTTTCTAATCAACTGAGACAACTCTCTCCTTTGCTTCCTCTGGTCCATGTTTAGTGTGGTGCACACCATGTCACCAAACAGCACAGTGACTACTTGTCACCCTTTAAATAGGCCGACTGTCTGATTACAAGTTTGTACACACCTGTGATGTTAATTAGAGGACGTATCTTGGTTGAGCACATCCCTATGGTCACATTATTACCTCCGCCAAGGAGGTAATGTTTTTACCGGGTTTTGTCTGTCTGTTTGTCTGTTACCAACATAACTCAAAAAGTTATGAACAGATTGTGACGAAATTTTCAGGAAAGGTGTGTAATGGAACGGGGAACGGATGATTAGATTTTGGTGATGATCTGAGAGTGCATACCTCCACCAAGGGCTTTGTTTGTATTTGTGCAGCAGGATTACACAAAAACTACTGGATGGATTTGGATGAAATTTTCACCAGAGGTGGTTCTTGGGCTACAGAGGAACCCATTATATTTTGGTGATGATCTGAGAATCCATACCTCAGCCAAGGCTCTTATCGTCTCACAGTGTGTTAGCAATAATACTCCAAAACTGATGGACAGACTTTGATGAAATTTTCAGGAAAGGTGTGTAATGGCACGGGGAACGGATGATTAGATTTTGGTGATGATCTGAGAGTGCATACCTCCACCAAGGGCTTTGTTTGTATTTGTGCAGCAGGATTACACAAAAACTACTGAATGGATTTGGATGAAATTTTCACCAGAAGTGGTTCTTGGCCTAGAGAGGAACCCATTATATTTTGGTGATGATCTGAGAATGCATACCTCAGCCAAGGCTCTTATCTTCTCACAGTGTGTTGGCAACAATACTCCAAAACTGATGGACAGACTTGATGCAATTTTCACTACAACTGGCTATAGGCTTACACACAAATCCATTACATTTTGGAGGTGATCCATGAGAAATGGAAGGGGCCTTGGCAGAGGTATGCACTCTGAGTGCTTTTCTAGTTTTTAATCTTTTCTAGGGGTACCATCATTTTTGTCCAGGCCTGTTTCATGAGTTTGTTTTTGAAAGTAATTGTGTTGAACCACAATTCAAAAGCATTGTCTGATTTTCATTGGTAAATTTTCATAGAATTTTCATTTATTACCACTTTTGTCAGGTTCAAGTTATTTCTGTGACCCACAATGGTAGGTAAGAAGGACCTGCGAAACCTCTCGGTCGCGCACCTAGGATGATGTAGCCTACTGCTAAATGAGCTTCTCAGTGCGTTCAGTATGTCCTGCATAGGGTGGGACTCGGACTCCAGCAGAGATGACAGTTTAGCCACCATCCTTCTCTCTCCTATCTCCTCCACTGGGTCAAGGCGCTGCCCCAGAACAGAGCTAGTTTTCTTGATCAGTTTGTTTAGTCTCTTCGTATTGGCTGCTGTGATGCCACTGCCCCAGCAGACCACTCCAAAAGTGATGGCTGATGCCACCACCGAATCGTAGAAGGCCTTCAGGAGCACCCCTTGTACACCAAAAGACCTCAGCCTCCTCAGTAGGAACAGCCTGCACTGTCCCTTCTTGTAGAGTGCGTTGGTATTGCGTGACCAGTCTAGTTTATTATTCAAATTAACACCCAGGTACTTGCAGAATGTCACCATCTCAATATCTATTCCCTGGATGTTTGCTGGTGCTGTGAGGGGTTGTCCTTGCCTGCGGCAGTCCAGCACCAGCTCCTTAGTTTTCCTCACGTTGATCTGGAGGCAGTTCCGATGACACCAGTCCACGAAGTCCTGGATAAGTCCTCTGTACTCAACTTCATCTCCGTTGGAGATGAGGCCGACGATCGCAGAGTCGTCAGAGAACTTCTGCAAGTGGGTCCGCAGTATAAAGGATGAACAGGAAGGGAGCCAAAAACCGTTCCTTGGGGGCCCCCGTGCTGCCGATGATCGTGTCAGACACACAATCCTGGGTTCTCACAAACTGTGGCCAGTTTTGAGATAGTCCAGGATCCATGATGACAGGTGCTGATCCACCCCTGTGCGCAGCAGCTTGTCCCTCAGGATCATTGGTTGGATGGTGTTGAAAGCACTGGAGAAGTCAAAGAACATGATCCTCACCGCGTTCCCAGGCTTCTCCAGGTGGGACAGGGAACGGTGAAGAAGGAAGATCACTGCATCCTCCACCCCAATGCCATGCTGGTAGGCAAACTGGAGTGGATCCATCACTGGTCCCACCAGGGGGCGGAGGTGAGCAACGAGCAGTCTCTCCAGGGTCTTCATCAGGTGAGACGTCAGGGCCACTGGTCTGTAGCTGTACAGGTCTCTGGGGTGGGAAGTCTTTGGTACGGGTACCACACAAGATGTTTTCCACAACTGTGGTACCCTCCCCAGCTTCAGGCTCAGGTTGAAGATGTGCTCCACAATCCCACACAGCTGGTCTGCGCAGGACTTGAGGAGCTTTGCGCTGATGCCGTCCAGTCCCGAGGCCTTCCTCGCCTTGATCTTCCTCAGCTCCGACCCTCACCTGGGTCTTAGTGAGTGTCAGGTTGGGGGGCTGTGTGCTGGGAGTGGGGGGGTGTTGGTGGAGTGGGGTGTGGACAGCAGGTCTCGATGACAGTAGAGGCAGCAGTGGTTGGTGTGCAGGTGGGGGGGAGGGTGGTTGGTCAAACTTATTAAATAGGTATAGGTAAATCTAGAGTGTATGTTTGACAACTATGTCACAAATACCATGAATAGTTATCCTTTTAGTACAGAGCCCCCTAAGGGTCATGGTGGGAATTTTTGGGGTGGTGACTTTTGCATTCCCTCGCAATACTTTTGCGTTCCCACGCAAAATATGTTTTGCGTTACCTCGCAATATTTTTGCGTGCCCTCGCAACATGTTTCACAGCCACATCCCATTGAACAGTCACACTCCAGCCCGGACGTCATTCCATTCTGTCAGGATTTGGAGATCTGAGGTGTGGGTTATCACTCCATTTTAGGTCAGTGTACCATATTAACTATAAGAGAATGATAGTCAGCTTCTTATTGTCTATTTCATTGTACAATGAGCCATAAAAATAGTATGCTTTAGCTGACAAGCTGGTAAGCTACCTCTCATGGAGCTAATTTTACTGTTGACCTGCGATGGACTGGCGATCTGTTCAGGGTGTACCCTGCCTCTCGCCCAAAGATGCTGGGATAGGCTTCAGCACCCCCGCGACCCGAAAAGGATTAAGCAGAAGAAGATGGATGGATGGATGGATGGATGGAAGTTTTAGCATCATGCTGCTGTGTTTGAGAAAAATCCTTCAGCGGTGACAGAGAACATTCACTTTAAGATAGAAACCAAGAGAACTGCATGTCGGACAGGTTCCAAGATTGTACTATAGTGGTACCAACTTTACTGCTGCAGCAATAACGGAGCCTTTATCTGAATCAAGCACAAATTCTAATAATGAATGGCATAGGCTCATTTTATCAGAGCATTGTGTTATGTATGAAATAGTAGCAGTAATAGTGCTACTATTTCATATCCTCTGGCCCATGCGCAGCGCCATAGTTATTGTTCATATTTATATTGTTAAAGCTCCGTTCACTGCACCTCCAGCCTGCTCATCTTTATAAGAGTTATGGACACAACACCTTGCATTTGATTGTATTCTCTTTATCTGTAATTTATTGTCTTTGATCAACCATGAATTTTACCTGTACTGCAATTAATGTATCCATGTAATTAATTACGTAATTAACATTATATGACGTTTGCAATTGTATACAATACATTATGATGCATACACCAAAACTTTGCTTTTATAATAAATTTCTCGAGAGGTTTAGGGTCCAGGGCAGCACGGTGGCGGAGTGGTTAGCACTGCGGCAGCACAGCAACTCACCCTTGGCTAGAGGATCCTGAGTTCGATCCCAGCCCCCGACCAACAGCGATCTGTGTGGAGTTTGCATGTTCTCCCCGTGTCTGCGTGGGTTTACTCTGGGATTTCTCCGGTTTCCTCCCACCTGCCAAAAACATGCAAGTTAGGTTAATTGGCATCAAAACTGGGGATTCTAAATTGTCCTTAGGTATGACTGTGAGAGTGAATGGTTGTCTCTCTCTCTCTGTTGGCCCTGCGATGGACTGGCAATCTGTCCAGGGTGTATCCTGCCTCTCGCCCAAAAGATGCTCGGATAGGCTCCAGCCCCCCCGCGACCTGAAAAGGATTAAGCGGAAGAATATGGATGGATGGATGGATGGATGGCTTAGGGTCCACTTGGATCCTCGGATCAGGTAGTTAGATGGTCCAGTTGTTTGCTTGGTGAGTCACAGCTAAGCCTGACATCCCTGTACACCAGACAAGTACAGAGGATGGCTACCTCCATTTTAAATGACTCCCACCCTTTGCACTGCAACTTTCAGCTTCTTCCCTCAAGACGGAGTTTTGCTGTCCCAAAAAGTAAAACCCAGCGCTACAAAAACAGCTTTGTTCCTACTGCTGTCAAAGAGTTGAACAAGTTGTAACAACATATTGCACATAATTTAGGTACCTATTTATTAACTCCATTTTATATTTACTTATTTTTGTAGGATGTTATTTGGGTTCTAAATATATTATTGGGTTTTAGACCTTTGAGTTTTTAACCTCTTTGACTAGTTTTTAACTTTTTAAGATGACCCTTCTCTCTTACCTCTGGTTTTTCTCTCATCTCTTTGTCTTTATACCCTGATTGATGGAGCCTTGAGTATTTTTATCATGTTTATAGTCAGCTTCATGAGTGCCTGTGTTTGTGCCTATGTTGAATGTAATTGTGGCTTGTAAATATAGATGTCACCAGACTGCAAAACAAATCTACTACGGGTACAGACAAAGTAACCTGAACCTGAACCACTCTCCCTGCACTGATATTTAATTACATAAGAACATTAATCTGCAATTAAAAAATGATCATTAACATTCTCAGAGATGAGGACAGCTTGAAAAGTTTAAAGTTGTTTTTTTTTTTCCTCAGAAGTTCTCAGAAGATTGTGGCTGTACAGACATCAACTATTGTCATAACTTAGTCCTTTTTTTTTTTTTACTTGTTTTTCACATGAACAATGTAGTTCTTATAACTGTGTGCACTCAGTACTTTGGGAGTGTTACTGTAAATATCGCTTTAATCTTGTGTACATTACATTGCAATAGTACAAAAAGTAATGATTGTGTGGCTCAGCTATTGCATTCTAAACTAACAACTATTTTTACTGTAGAAATGGAGAAGGACCTAGAGGACTTCCTGCGGTCAAGACATGTGGTAGAAGAGGATATAAACTGGATGAAAATGGATAAGGTCATTATTCAAGCATTCTTGAATATCCCCTCCCAGATTTGTAATAGATTCAGCCTACATAGAATATGTTTGCAGAATACTAGCTTTACCCCCACTGTGGTGCCCTTGAGCAAGGCCGTTAACCCCAACTGCTCCAGTGGAGCTGCTCAGTGGCCACAGGTCAGTCTGTGGTTGGACTGTTCAGCTTCCTGGTGTGAATGTGTAACTGTGTGAGTGTGAGCAGGACATTCTTGAAAAAGAGAGGTTGCCTCTCAGTGGAGCTACCTTGTATAAAGTTTAAATAAAATAAATGCAGTTTTGCCCTGTGATTGGCTGTTGGGACTGGGGTCATATTCACCATAGTTGTAGTTTGCTCAGTGTTCCTACTAAGAATACATCTGTTGCAGGCAATGCAGGCCCACCCAGACTGTGGGGGAAAATGACAAATGATGACATATGACATTCACTCTATTAAAGGTTGATGTACCAAAAAGTAATATTGGGAAACATTATTTTAAGGTGAAAGTCTTACATAGTTTAGCTTTAAGAGAAAAAAGTTGCAAATTTGCAATAAAAAGTAACAAATGAATAAGAACAAAAGCTGCAGATTTACAAAAAAAAAAGGGTGTTTTGAAGGTATTTTTAATTTTCCCCAAAAAATATTAGGATGAACTTGTAGTTTGGGAGACCCCTAGTGGCTGAGGGGGGCATACTCTTTTTATGCAGAACCAGCTCTGTATGTGGCCAAGAGTGGAGGGCTTGATGATAAAGGGAATGAGTAATAAAGGGAAGAGGGAGACAAATATAGAAGAATGGTGAGAAATAGGGAGAAATGATGATTACAGAGATAGCTAGAAGGGGGAAAGACAGGAAGAGTGAATAGAGGGGGAGAAAGGAAAACTGGATTAAAAATTAGGGGAAGGAGAGGTTGCCAAAATCAAAGAGATGGTAATGGATGGAAAAGAAACAGAAGAGGGGTGGACATGAGTAAAGGGGAGAGAGAAAGTAAGTTGAGCAGGAGAAACGTGTGGAATGGGAGAAAGGTGGAGGAAATCAATGAAAGAGGAGGGGAAATTTCAGGCTTTGTGGCTATATAAAATCAAAACTGTTACTTTGATGTTTATTTGAATTCTATGTGTGGTCCTTTCCTAACATATTTCTGGATTTTTAACAGGATGAGATGGATGACACTGCACAGGTGTGGAACACACACCCCATCAGACCATCAAAAACATCAGTGTCCCCAGTAGTCAGCCCAGTGGCATGTATGCTTTACCTGAACTCTACAGGACAAGAGAGTTCCTTTGCCCTGTTGAAGATGAGCATGTTCAGCGATGCAAAACTGAATGTGTCTTTCGTCTGACCACACCATGTGATTCAGATGTTTATGAACTGTGCAATATTATTATGAAAGAGTCCCATCTGATTCCACCCACAGATCCACATCAAGCTGTGAACTTGTACATACATCTTAGAGAGGCCATTATTACATCTCTGTAAAGCCTCACACATTCAGTGTATGGGAGAAATTAATGTAACGTTTCAGTTGAATCACACATTAAAATAGGGCTTGTGGTATATATTACTCATATATTCCATACCTACATATGTTAGAGCATGTGGAAATGTTTGGTGACAGCATATGTAAGGAACTTCACACCTCGGAAAGGACAAAGGAATCTCACCCGCCGTGTGAAGATCAAAGACGTCCCAGGACACGGCGGCGGAGACGGATTAGACACCTTCGCCCCCCAAGGCGAGGAGAGGAATTCCCATCACCTCCCAAGACGAAGAGAGGAGATAACAGAACAATGGGGGGATTAAGATAACGGGGGATGTCAGCTTGTGTAATGCATGTCTTTGATGTGTGCCTGTATTTAACCAGCGAGCTGGGCAGAAATCTTCCTCTTTGCCTTCTGCCAAGCTCTGCACCAGATGAGACAAGATAGAAGAGCTGTTCATTAAAGACTCTGTTTTTAATACAAAATCGCCTCATCATTTCCAGCTCCTCTACACTGGTGACCTTGACGCGAGTATGGACCGGAGGCGTTCTTCAAGCGACTCATCCGTGGCGACTCTGGCATATGCCAGCGACGACGCAGACGAGGGAACAAGCGGACAGCTGTTTCCCCCGGCAGAGGGTACCGAGAGAGCTCAACCGAGCTCCAGCACCGCCGTGAGAGCCGAGGCAAGGCACTCTCACCCGGCGGGCACAACAGTGATGATGTGCACGAACGCCGTCGCTGTCAAACTGCCAGATTTCTGGCGAGAAGACCCGGCCTCTTGGTTTCAACAAGCTGAAGCCCAGTTCATACTGGCGGGCATCACGGCAGACGATGCTAAATTCTACCATATCGTCTCCAAACTCGACTCCGCCACTTCGAGGTGTGTGCGGAGCTTGATCCGGCGACCACCGGCCCGGGACAAGTATGAGACACTCAAGGTGACCATCGTGGCGAATTACGTCCCGTCAGCGCAGGAAAGAGCCGAGAAGATCCTGGCGGTCTACGGCCACAGAGGGGGCAATCCAAAGACCCTCATGGAGGATTTGCTGCAGCTCAAGGAGGAGGACAATGATAATTTCCTCTTCCAATTTATTTTCCTCAGCACGCTACCACCACACATGAGAGGGACACTCGCCAGTATGAAGTGCAACAATCATCAGGACTTCCGCACACTGGCCAACGAGGCTTATCGGCTCGTCAACGCCTGCAGGGAACTGACACCCACAGCGGCATCCGCAGACCTCAAAATTGACGCCCCAAGCCTTAGAGAGCCACAACCCACGGAGCAGACTCAACCCACGGTGACAGCGGCGCGGCCCAAGCGCAACAAACAGAATGACGTCTGTTATTATCACCACCGCTTCGCCGAGAAGGCCCGAAAATGTGTTCCCCCCTGCAAGTTTACGATGTCGGGAAACGCCAAAGCCGAGGGCCGTTAACAGCAGCTGTTCTCGGCGAGAAAAATAAGCTGTTATACGTGACGGATGAACACACAGGCAAGCAGTTCCTCATCGACACGGGAGCTCAGCTGAGTTTCGTCATGCCCTCCCACGCAGATCGAGCCATGGGCACCCGGGGCAACGGAGCAGTGGCAGCCAACGGCTCTGACATCGACACGTTCGGGGAAAAGAGCCTGCACCTCCTCATTCACGGCCGCAGCTACAGATGGACATTTGTTGTAGCGGCGGTGAGTTTTAACTTGTTAGGTGCAGATTTTCTGTGTGCACATGGGTTATTAGTGGATCTAGCAAATAGGTGCCTGGTTAATGCACTATCTTTTGCTTCTATTCCCTGCTCAGCTCGAGTCTCTCCACCACCTGTGCAGGCCAACGTCACCACGGCAGGAGGTAAGTTTGAGCAACTCCTCACCCAATTTCCAGCACTCACAACCCCCAAATTCTCAGCCACTGTAGCCAAACACGGGGTTAAACACTTCATTCCAACAACGGGACCTCCCGTTTTTGCCAAAGCTCGCCGCTTAGACGCGGCCAAGCTCAACATAGCAAGGGACGAGTTTGCAGCTCTTGAAAAATTGGGCATTGTTAGACGCTCGAAGAGCCCTTGGGCTTCACCACTTCACATGGTTCCGAAATCCGACGGTTCTTGGAGACCGTGCGGAGATTACCGCAGATTAAACAACGCTACAGCGCATGACCGCTACCCCATCCCTCACATACAGGACTTTTCACTGCATTTAGCGGGTGCGCGCATTTTTTCAAAGATAGACTTAGTCCGCGGTTATCACCAAGTCCCAGTCCGAGCTGAAGACATTCCTAAAACAGCGGTTATAACCCCTTTCGGCCTATTTGAATTCCTGCGAATGCCGTTCGGCCTCAAAGGCGCTGCTCAAACTTTTCAACGTATGATAGACGCAGTCCTACGCGACCTCCCCTTTGTTTTCGTCTACCTCGACGACATGCTGGTAGCCAGCTCATCCGAGGAAGAGCACGAGCAGCACCTCACTACCGTTTTTCAGAGGCTAGAAGAGCACGGACTAATAATTAATTCAGCCAAATGCAAATTCGGCGTATCGCAAATTGATTTTTTGGGACATAGAGTCTCCCCGAAAGGGGCAGTTCCGCTTCCAGACAAAGTTCATGTGATAGAAGGTTTTCCACGGCCCCAAACGGTCAAATCGCTACAGGAATTTTTGGGGATGGTTAATTTTTACAACCGTTTCCTCCCCCATGCAGCTCAGCTCATGCAGCCCCTGTATGATGCGCTCAGAAAAAAGAAAGCTTCCAACACGGTCGAATGGACCCCGGAGCGCGAACGCGCTTTCGCGGAAGTAAAAAACGCCCTAGCTAACGCCACAATGTTAGTCCACCCAGATCCCTCGGCCTGCATTGCTCTAACCACAGATGCTTCAGACCTGGCCATAGGGGCAGTTGTAGAACAACTTGTCAGCGGGGCCTGGCAACCTTTAGCATTCTTTAGCAAATCGCTAAACCCGACGGAACGCAAATACAGCACTTTTGACAGGGAGCTGCTGGCGCTCCATTTGTCCATCCGCCACTTCCAGTTTTGGTTAGAAGGGCGGAGTTTCACGGCTTTTGTGGACCATAAACCGCTCACTTTTGCTATGGCTAAAATTTCAGAACCATGGTCGGGCAGACAACAAAGACAGCTAGCTGCGATTTCAGAGTTCACCACAGACATTCGACATGTAGCGGGCAAACTTAACGTAGTAGCGGACTGTCTCTCTCGCGCTGTGGCACCACCAGAGCACGAGGAGACAGATTACACTGCCTCAGCAGCGGAACTCTTCACTAACGCAGACACATACGCAGCACCTATCCATGAAGGGATAGATTATGCAGCCATGGCGGAAGAACAAGGCAGTGATGCGGACGTGCGCGCGCTCCTGTCTGGACCAACAGGGTTAAGGCTGGAGAAAAAAGGGTTGCGCGACGGCGTGCCCCCCCTAATATGCGATGTTTCAACCGGCCGACCTCGCCCGTTAGTACCAGCTGCTTGGCGCCGCCGCATTTTCGACGCAATTCACTCCCTCGCACACCCAGGTGTGCGCGCCTCGGTTAAAATGGTCGCCGAAAAGTTTGTGTGGCCAGGCCTGCGCAAAAACATAAAAGAATGAGCAAAAACTTGCATTCCTTGTCAACGCGCCAAAATACACAGACACACAAAAGCCCCTCTGGAGCCTTTTCCAATCCCTGCTAGAAGGTTCGACCACATTCATGTCGACCTCGTGGGGCCACTACCTTCCTCCCAAGGTTTCACACACCTGCTAACAATGATAGACCGCACCACGCGCTGGCCAGAGGCAGTCCCTCTAGCGGCAACTACAGCGGAGGAAGTCGCTCGCGTTTTTCTAACAAATTGGGTGGCACGTTTCGGCGTCCCATCAGACCTCACGTCAGATAGGGGGCCTCAATTTGTCTCAGAGCTCTGGTCAGCCATGTCCAACAGTTTAGGGGCAACAATTCATCGCACCACCGCTTATCACGGGCAGCACGGTGGTGCACGGTGGTGCAGTGGTAACACTGTTGCCTTACAGCTAGAAGGTTCCTGGTTCGAATCCCCAGGTTGGCAGGGGTTGGAACCTTTCTGTATGGAGTTTGCATGTTCTCCCTGTGCTGCGTGGGTTTACTCCGGGGGCTCCGGTTTCCTCCCACAATCCAAAGACATGCATATTAGGTTAATTGGCTGTTCTAAATTGTCCCTAGATATCTGTTTCCTATAGGCCCTTAGAATAGAGGGTTAGTATTAGTGAAAGCGCTTTGAGTGGTCTTTGTGACTAGAAAAGCGCTGTATAAGTGCAGGTTAGTTAGTTAGTTAGTTATCACCCTCAGGCTAATGGGTTATGCGAGCGTTTTCACAGGTCCTTAAAGGCCGCCCTCAGAGCCTCATTAACGGACACAAATTGGGTAAATAAACTTCCCTGGGTTTTATTGGGGTTGCGTGCGGCACCTAAAGAGGATTTAGACGCTTCCCCTGCAGAATTAGTCTTTGCTCAGCCTATCAGACTCCCAGGTGAATTTTTACCGGAGAACCCGGAACCAGGGCACCTCCCAGTCCCAAGGTTTTTAGGCAGTAACGGACCGGACTCTCTCCATGGTCCAGCTCATCATTCCTTTCCACGAGTTTTTGTTCCTCAAACTTTAAAGAACGCTGAGTTTGTTTTTGTTAAGCATGAAGCTCTAAAACCAACGTTATGCCCAGTATACGATGGCCCGTACAGAGTGCTGGAAAATGGTGACAAACACTTTGTGCTTGATTATGGGGATAGAAATGAAACGGTCAGCATTGACAGACTCAAACCTGCCTTCTTGTTGAGAGACGAACCTGCACAGTTGGCACGAGCACCTCGACGAGGTAGACCCCCCAAGGGAAAAGTCTCAGCCCCCAGGCAGGGAACAAATAATCTCTCTCCTTCCCACACTGCAGATTCCTCACAAGAAGGTCCCAGCAGGACGCCTAAACCAACCTACAGCAGTTTTGGGAGAAGATTAAAACCCAGACAGCACAGGGACTGATATTAACCACTCCGCAATTATTCACTAATTGTGCTGCAACAGTTTAGGACTGACTTATGATTGTACTATGCTGTTATGTTTACCACTGAACTCTCTCAGGAGCATGGCTGCTTGAAAGTTTCTTCTGTGGCAACAGGTGTAACACGTAGTATGTCGTAGTAATTACCCTAGACTGTGAATCTTTCTGTGTCCTTTCCTAGTTGTTTGGGGGGCCTGTGGTATATATTACTCATATATTCCATACCTACATATGTTAGAGCATGTGGAAATGTTTGGTGACAGCATATGTAAGGAACTTCACACCTCGGAAAGGACAAAGGAATCTCACCCGCCGTGTGAAGATCAAAGACGTCCCAGGACGCGGCGGCGGAGACAGACTAGACACCTTCGCCCCCCAAGGCGAGGAGAGGAATTCCCATCACCTCCCAAGACGAAGAGAGGAGATAACAGAACAATGGGGGGATTAAGATAACGGAGGATGTCAGCTTGTGTAATGCATGTCTTTGATGTGTGCCTGTATTTAACCAGCGAGCTGGGCAGAAATCTTCCTCTTTGCCTTCTGCCAAGCTCTGCACCAGATGAGACAAGATAGAAGAGCTGTTCATTAAAGACTCTGTTTTTAATACAAAATCGCCTCATCATTTCCAGCCTCTCTACAGGGCTGATCTTTTTTTATTTATTTATTTATTTTTATTTTGTATACTTTATTGATCCCCAGAGGGGAAATTGAGGGCATCCACCTGGATGGATGAAACAGCCATGGTACGGCACTGTCCCTTCACCATTCACATACACATTCACACCTAGGGCCACTTTAGAGTCTCCAATTAACCTAACCTGCATGTTTTTGGCCTGTGGTAGGAAACCGGAGAACTCCTAGAGTAAACCCACGCAGACAGGGGGAGAACATGCAAACTCCACACAGATCACTGTTGGTCAGGGGCTGGGATCGAACCAGGGATCCCATGGCCAAGGGTGAGTTGCTGTGCTGCCGCAGTGCTAACCACTGTGCCACCCCACCGCCCAAATCAGGTCCAGTACAAAAATCAGTTTACATTTTTCACTGCTGTCATCTCCCATGAACTGAGATTTATTCAGCATATAAAGAGTGGGTTCTTTATCAAAATGTTGCCATGCTGTAGGTTAGTTTATTGTGGTGAATTGATCAAAATGCCACATAAATAAACCTCAGCAGAGGTGCTTTAAAGTAACACATTAAAAGTCAACCTGAATATGTAACGTTTAGAATAATTTTTGAGACGCAGTAAGTTAGCACAAAATCACAATTCTATTTAAATAAAATGTTAAACTGTTGCATTTTGTTTTTCTTATTATGAATAGAAAACTTTGGTTGCAACTGTTGTTCAGACTAGTCTTTAAAATGACTCAAATGTAACGTTGGCATCACTTCTCATTTTAAAACCATGTGAAGCATGTTTTGTTGAACTGGGACTATAGACTGAATACACTGGTCAACACCAAATTTATTGTCTAAGTTTTTTTTAGCTGATTTAAGACAATTTTGATGTGCTGAATCCAAAAACCCCGTTGGTTTTGCTTAATCAGGTCAACTTTTTGAACTATGGCCACATTCCTTATGTTTTTGTTTACATGTACGGGTATTTTCGCTTTATATGATGCAAAATTCTTTATTTCTTGAAATTCTCTGAATTTTGAACAATGATAACGTAACATTCAATTTACATGTACTTACCTTTATCAATGTCTACTATTCAATTTAGTACAACTGTACAACTGCTGTACAACTGCTTACAACTTAGCATAAAAACCTGACTTGATCGAGAGAAACGAATGTCATTTTCAGATTCAGCAGTGCAAAATTGTCTTAAATCAGTTGAAAAAACACAGACAACTTACAAAAAAATTATTTTTGTAACTGTTATCAAACAGCCAGTTCATAGCAGCTGATCAGTATCAAGGTGGGTGAAAGACTGAAGATGCCTTGTGCTCCTGTGTACTCTGAATAGAGACCACAATGCTGAGTCATAACTTTTATTCAGTAAGAAGGTAGTGACTGACTACAAAATCGGCATCATTCCTCATATTCCTCTAATAGTGCTATGCCTTTTTAAGCCTAAAATAACACTTCTCTGATATTGTTCTTCTATTAAGGCAAACAAAGGGGTCTCATACCTTTGACGTGTTTCAACTGTCGTCTGCAGTCTTCAGAAAGCGTCGTCTGATGTCTGTGACGTGTCACATCAGCTGTTTTATCCTTTCCGTAGGCGTGACCTACCTGACAGATTTGACAGATCTGCCAGGTCGGTCATACCCCCTGCCGTGCAATGGTCTCTGGAGGAGAAAGAGTCCCAAGTGTGCGAGAGCATGAAGTCTCCATCATCTCAGTTCATGGTGTTGTGGGCTTGCTTCCTGATTTCAATTGTTTCTTTGATCCAGCGTTTGTGTTCATTGTCTTCTGATCCAATTGGATCAAGGTATGAGGTATGGACAAGGTATGAGACCCCTTTGCTTTGCCTTAATAGAAGAGCAATATCAGAGTTATCATTAAGACAAAATTAACCTGTTTGAGATAAAATAACACTTGCTGCTGTCTGCTGGTCATTAGATAAATGTATTTTTAAAACTCCTTAGTATTCCAGCAAGTTCCCAGCCAATGTGAAACGTTCCACGGGTGGAACACTGGGATTTCAGAGGTTAAAACCCTCTGCATTGCTTTACATTGCCAGACACAGGGACTATGTCCATATATAACTTGGTTTAAAAATAGGACACAAAATTGTCAGTCTGAAAAATAAGTGCAAAATTAATTTTAGTACAGTATATCAACACATTAACTACCATTTCCCAAAGAACTATATTGAATTTAAAATGAACAAATTCTTGAACTTTTTCAACTTTGTAGAAATTTTTTAAAACTTTGAATAAAGGTATTTTATCTGGTGTGTTATTATCTAAACCCTGAGAGTTTACATATTACTGTTTAAAATGCGCATACTTTTTGAAGGTCAGTATTAAAAATATTAAAATGTATCCCACAATAAAATTTCACTCTAAAGTACAATTTTGATAGTGACTTGATAACATGGAGTAACTCATTACTACCCACCTCAGAGGAATAAAGTGGCGACAAAGAAGCTGACTTTGCCTTCTGAATATTAAACAAACCATTATGTTTGTCTGAAGAAAATACAACAATCTGAAAACATATTCCTACTATTATAATCCAAATCATATCATATAGAAACTGACAGTAATAACTAGTTACTGAAACACAAAAGAAGAACAATGATTTCAGTAAAATAAATTAAATTCATAAAAAATGAGTACAGATGCAGTCAGTTCTGGTAAGTAAATTTATTAACGTTTGAACAAGCTCACAAACAGCTCCTAACTAATAACAAAGCTGTTGATATGTTGACACAACTGAACAAAATTTTAAACATGAAATCAATTCAAATTAATAACCAAAGCAACTTTGGCATGGTGACGGAGTGGTTAGCACTGCGGCAGCACAGCTACTCACCCTTGGCTGGGGGATCCTGGGTTCGATCCCAGCCCCCGACCAACAGTGATCTGTGTGGAGTTTGCATGTTCTCCCCCATGTCTGCATGGGTTTGCTCCGGCAAGTTCGGTTAATTGGCTTCAAAACTGGGGATTCTAAATTGTCCTTAGGTATGACTGTGAGAGTGAATGGCTGTCTGTCTCTCTGTGTTGGCCCTGCGATGGGCTGGTGATCTGTCCAGGGTGTACCCACTGCCTCTCTCCCAAAGATGCTGGGATAGGCTCCAGCCTCCCCGTGACCCGAAAAGGATTAAGCAGAAGAAGATGAATGAATGAATGAATGAACTTAAAGACTGTGACCAAGTGTTTTTGTTTAAAGAAAAGAAAAGAAAGCTGGAGTAAATGGAGTTGAATAAACTGAACTAGTTTCTAACCACTCAAAAAAGATGTTGCTTTTAGATGTGATTTTTAATCAAACAATGCAAAAACAAAAACAGTTTCCTGTTCATTCTTAAACACAACAATACTTAAGTTTTTACTGAGGAAGAACTCCAACCTGTATTTGTAACTTTTTTCCGTAACTGATTTTTATTCACCACTTTCATGAGTCTTACCAGACTGTAGATGATCACCTAATCAGAACCTCCTTAAGTCAACTTGTTTTGGAACTCAACAAAGACTCAAACTGAATGGCTGCTGTACATGTAGAGATGATCATTTAAGAAGGATTTTGTAGTGGTCCCTTGTTTTTTTCCCCAGAGCTGTAGTGATAGTACAAAGAGAATGTTAGAAAATAGTAGCTGGTTTGTAATGTTTAAGTAAATGCTTTTTGTATTCTTTAATGAATATTTATCATAGATCTTATATTACATCCATTAGGAGGAAGTTCCCAGATGGAACATTATCATACTCTGTTCTGAATTCTGGGTAGGAGCTGTAAGTATAGCGAACATCAATGGTAGCGCCACATGTGTGAGCAACAGGCCTTATTCCAAAGCCAGATTCAGGATTGAAGGTGACTTTAATCTGGTTTGTGCATAGCACAGAGGATCCAGTGCAAAAACGCAAAAACCTTTCCAACTTGTGTTAGTCTACATTCTTGATGTATCTCTGCAAGTAACTGAATGTTGTTTGCTCTTTCTGTGACAGAACAACTGACTCTGTTTGGAGCATTTCAGCTACCTTCTTGTTTGTTGGTTTTTTGGACTCATACAAATACAGCACATCAGCTTTATGATGAAGACTTAGCTGTACATTTCTCAGGCTGCAAGAAAAACAGTCAATAATGTGTTTGGGTTCTTGTAGTATGGCTTTGTGTGCCATTGTTTCCATGGCTACCTTTAAGGTTTGCTCAGAAGGGAGGGAATGTGAAACCATTCGTAAGAACAAGTCAAGCAAATCCTCCTTTTCTGTCTCGTCCAGTGTGCCCTGAAGCGCCTTGTCAACAGTAATCCACTCACCATCAGATAAGTAATTAGAGAAAGATGACATAAGCAATGCAGTATCAATGCCGTGGATGCAGGCCAAAACAAACGCCTTTGACAGTCTTACAGGAATCATACCATGGTCCATGAGTCCTTTTGCCCAAATCATTCCAAGTGCTTGCCACCGGGCCTCTGAAAAATCAGGTCCGAGTCTTGGTACTCTTTCCTCTTCCCCTTGGCAGTTTTCCAGGAAACTTTTCCAGGAAGCATTCCCAGAAAGCTGTGTAAACTTCTCTAGAAACACCACTGTCATCAACGGCCATCTCAATTCTGAACTCCATCTTTAATTCCATGTTGATTACATTTTTGTCAGAGAAAACTTCCAGGAGATCCTCCACAATCATAACTCGGCCAATGTGTGCATACCTGGTCTCGTTGGAATTTTGTGGTCCCTCAAGAGAAGAGGGTGGCAGAGAAAGGATTCCAGCTGCTGCTGGCACACTGACCACTGGAATATTAATCTTGGGAGCCTAATCAGTAAAAAATACAACACATAAAAAATGTGCCGAGTATACAAAATAATGCATAACCTGAAGAAATTACAGTTTTTGGTGGGAGCATTTTTCCCTCATACAGAAGAGCCAGTGGGTTCTAGTTCACGTGTTGATGTACAGGGAGTTATACTGTTATGACAGTGTACAGGTTAGAATGTATCTGTCAAGCTAACAGGTGGGGAAAGTTATCTTCTAGAAATGTTGCAGGTTTATTGACAGTTGTAATGAATTCTCCCTTAAAAAGTAGAAGGACTGACTATTAAAACTGATGTTTAACTGCCAAACCATCACTGTTTGGAAGGATTTTACTTTGAAATAAAACTGTGGCTGGATTGATGTTGACATTGCAGGACATTCAAAATCCAGAATATGTGTTATTTTTTCCAAGATTGTGATGGTAATAAGATAAGATAAGATAAGATAAGATAAGATAAGATAAGCCTTTATTAGTCCCACAATGGGGAAATTCCAGGATTGCAACAGCACAGGGATAGCAACACTCAGAGCAACAATCAGAAGGCAAGAAAAAAACAAGAGCAGCGAGTATACATATGTACATATAAACATAAATATATAGACACACAGCGCAGAGCATTGTAGCTAGATGGAATAAATATATAAATATATAAACACACAGTGCGGAGCATTGTAGCGAGACGGAATAAATATATGAATATATAAACACACAGTGAGGAGCATTGTAGCTAGATGGAATAAATATGTGAATATATAGTCACACACACGGTGTGGAGCGTTGTAGCTAGATGGAATAAATATATGAATATATAAACACAGTGCGGAGCATTGTAGCTAGATGGAATAAATATGTAAATATATAAACACACACTGCGGAGCATTGTAGCTAGATGGAATAAATATGTAAATATATAAACACACAGTGTGGAGCATTGTCACTACATGGAATAAATATGTGAATATATAGTCACACACACGGTGTGGAGCGTTGTAGCTAGATGGAATAAATATATGAATATATAAACACAGTGCGGAGCATTGTAGCTAGATGGAATAAATATGTAAATATATAAACACACACAGTGCGGAGCATTGTAGCTAGATGGAATAAATATGTAAATATATAAATACACAGTGTGGAGCATTGTCGCTAGATGGAATAAATATATAAATATATAAACACACACAGTGCAGAGCATTGTAGCTAGATGGAATGAAACAGCATAACCCTCTACTATACATGCATTCAAGAACATCTGCATTATGACCATTACATAATGTTAAGTAACAATTTATTACCTCAATATGTGAGGCTCAGTCTTTTAACTCAACTGTCATGGCCCCCAAAAAGAAAAGGAACATGATGTTTTAACTGGCAAGTTAGTGGAGTTGCAGCATTAGATTTAGGGAGATAGAAAGAGAGAACACAGATGATGCCTCCATCAGCTACTTCAGTGAATTTCTAAAAGACAAAACCTGACTTCAAGCTATAACAAATAATTTAAACACTTACCTGTAAGGCATTAGCACCATTTTCCTCCAACTGGTTTTCTGTCCATGGAAGGGTTGATGCAAAGGCATCATCACTGTCGACAGATTGTTTTCCAATATGCACCACTCCTGAGTCTTCAAGCAAATCTTCACTATCATTGGTTGGTTTCACTGGGACTTCAAGCACAACATCGTGGTATTCAATGTCATCATCTGTGATAAAGTAATGGACTGTATTTCCATTCCCTGATGTATCTGGTGTAGAATGGAGAACTGGACCAAAGAATTTTTCATTATCTGGATGTTTGTAGTAGACTGGACTCTGGACCTCAACTTCACCTGGTGTAGCATCCTGAACTGGGTTCTGGGATGCTATGTCATCAGTGACCAAGTGCTGCAGTGGACTCAAGTGTTCTTCAGCTTGTGGTGCTGGGCTTTGTCCTGGGCTTGGCAGAGCTGTGGTTGCATTGGTAGAATGGTTGTGTTGATCAGACAGTCTGATATTGTTTGGACTCTGTTATTAAAAGAACAAAATATACAAGTGTTCATTTGTTTTTTCAATACAATTACACAGTTGCATCTAAATAAGAATCAGAACTTTTTGGCCACCGATTCAGTAAAATCAACTCTAAATGAGTATTTCCTGTTGCTCGAAATGGTGATCAGGTTGATTTCATTTGCTTTTTTCTATCTCACTAGAGTGCATGGACCTGAAACCAGAGTAACTTCTGTTTCATAATGAATCAAAGCAGTCATGAAAACAAACAAAAAAAAAAACCCCACAGGATTGGGGCTTCTAAACAGTTCTAGGACTATCCACCTTATTCCTGAGAGCGCTGCTGTAGAAACTATTAGGGGGCTACTTCTGGTTTCGGCTGAAGTCGTGTTAAATCAGTCAGCAAGAGAGGAGTAGTGGGGCCTTTAAAATAGTGTTTTTAAGTATTTTAAATTCATTTTAATGTATAGTCCACATAGCTGTTTTGCACTCAAGTGGCAGCTAATTTCAGCACTTGTAGTTTTTGTATTTTTGAACGTTTTTTTTGCGTAGTTCTGGTACTTGCTGCTGTTCCGGGTGTGAGGCTCCTAAACCTCAGCTAAATCTGTGCTGGCTTCAACAGCAATGCGAAGATCATGCACTGAAAACTAAAGGACTGTTGGTGTGATCAGTGTACAGACACAGGACAGATACAACAGCAGCAGGTATGTTTTCACTTGTATGAATGTCACAGATCTGACGTTTATATACGTCATCAGATGCAAGGCTGCATGAAGTAAAATGATAAATAAAAAAATAGTAACACTTTGCTTCCTAAGGTTTAACGATTCAAGAAAGATATCAAATTGGTGTTTTGGGTTTTTTTGCATTTGTTGCACTGCCTTGGAACAATATGGACTTGATATTAGGAGCTTCAGCAAGAATTATTTTTAAATGATCACAACATATAGATCAATAACATTTTGAACAATTGTCAAAAAATGTCTGTATGTGTTAAGTTAAATAAGCATTCATGGCATGACAGCAGCATGAGCATGTTAATTTCGACATTAAAACAGCCAAGCATGGTGTTGTGGTTCTTTGTGGCTCTGACTAGATAGTGACGGGGGCAGCACAGCAACTCACCCTTGGCCGGGAGATCCCGGGTTCGATCCCAGCCCCTGACCAACAGTGATCTGTGTGGAGTTTGCATGTTCTCCCCGTGTCTGTGTGGGTTTACTCTGGGATTTCTCCGGTTTCTTCCCACAGGCCAAAAAACCCTGCAAGTTAGGTTAACTGGAGACTCTAAAGTGGCCCTAGGTGTGAATGTGTGTGTGAATGGTGAAGGGCTGGGCACCGCACAGTGGCTGCCTCACCCACCCATATGGATGCCCTGTAATTTCCCCATTGTGGGACTAATAAAGGATTCTAAATAAATAAAAAAATAAAAAGTTGCACCCATAATTCAAGCAAGGCATCATGGGGGCCAGGAATAAGGTGGATACAACAGCTGAAACATGCCGGGGTGGGGGTGGGGGTGGGGGGAAGCTAACGATGGCAGTTCCCAGATACTTCCAATTCTATCAGTCCAAAGAAGCCCAGGAGACCAGTGTGACTGCCCCACTGCTGAAACACGTTTTCATTTGAAAAATAATGAACAGTTCTGGCCATATAAATCAAATTTTACACAAAGTCTGCAAAAACTAAGGGGTATGAATATTTTGTGACAAAACTGTATTGAAATTATTTTGAAGTAGAAGTACCCTTGGTTACTATTAAATTGGAGCTTTTAAAGTGTGAAATGTTTAATTCATAACTAATGATAAAATGTCCTTCTGAATCTGTGAATCTCAAGCTGACAGAAAAAATATTTTTCAAAAATTGAGAAAAATCAACAAATCTTTAAATTCCAAAAGCAGCTGTAAGTCAAAGTAATCAGCTCCACAAGCATGACCTGCCCATCCATCATGTCTCTGTCCTCTGAAGAATCCCAGACAGAATGCACACAGTCCTTCGTGCAAAGGTAAACCATCCACATTTTAAATCTGGACTGCTCATACAGTTCAACAATTGTAGATTCCATCGATATAGTGTATTGTTTGAAATCACACATGCCAAAAGTCAAATCAGTGGCAGATCCCTTTGGTGACCTGCCCTTAGGAAAAAACAAATCCTTCACAGTTTCCATGATCTGTTCGACTGTTGTGTTTTTGTCCAGTGACAGATGCCTTGTTCCTCCTCCATTCTTGGACCTGACCTGATGAAAGTCGTGATTTTGAAAATGCGGCCACCCCACCTCAGTTCTACAGTGCTCTTTGTACCATTGTTGTTCTCATGTCTTGCCATTAGACAGGCGTTTTGCAAAGTGGAGGAAAGACGTGCTCCTCCAAGAGCTCCAGACCTTTTCATTTGTTTTGCGGTAATCTTTTGGCGCAGTCAGTCTAAAATATTTTGGTCAGTATTTTCTTCCCTTTGTCTGCAAAAGGACTGAACAGCCAAGCGGTCTCCATCTGAAGAGACAGACTTTGCCCTTTCTGTCATTATACAAAAGACACCTCTGTCAATCTGCTAACAGAAATTAAAACGCCAAACTACTTGAACTGCTTTGAACAGAACGAATATGGGTAAAGCTAGTATTCTGCAAACATATTCTATGTAGGCTGTATCAGTTACAAATCTGGGAGGGGATATTCAAGAATGCTTGAATAATGACCTTAGCCCTTTTCATCCTGTTTATATCCTCTTCTGCCACATGTCTTGACCACAGGAAGTCCTCTAGGTCCTTCTCCATTTCTACAGTAAAAACAGTTGTTAGTTTAGAATGCAATAGCTTATCCACACAATCATTACTTTTTGTACTACTGCAATATAATGTACACAAGATTAAAGTGATATTTGCAGTAACAATCATAAGAACTACATTGTTCATGTGGAAAACAAGTAAAAAAAGGACTAAGTTATGACAATAGTTGATGTTTGTACAGCCACATTCTTCTGAGAACTTTTGTGGGAAAAAACAACTTTGAACTTTTCAAGCTGTCCTCATCTTTGAGAATGTTAATGATCTTTTTTTAAACACATATTAATGTTCTTATGTAATTAAATATCAGTGCAGGGAGAGTGGACCCTAAACCTCTCGAGAAATTTATTATAAAAGCAAAGTTTTGGTGTATGCATCATAATGTATTGTATACAATTGCAAACGTAATATAATTATGTTCATTACATAATTAATTACATGGATACATTAATTGCAGTACAGGTAAAATTCCTGGTTGATCAAAGACAATAAATTACAGATTGTGGAGAGTGCAAATAAAGGAACCAGACTTACACGACAGACGGACTTTATTTCTCTCTCTCTCACTTCATGCATACACAGAAAAAGAATGCCTCAATACACCAGGGTTTCTCCTTTTATACCACTCCATTCCTTCCCCCTGTTGCCTGAAATCTTGCATTACAATATGTTCACACATTCACCCCTTACTGTCCCCGCAGCTACTCCTTCCTGCTGCATTACCATCTTTTCCCATTACAATACGTACTGTCCTTCTCAGTTAAATCCCCCACGCTCTGCCGGCAGAGGGAATATTCCCTTCCCCTCTGCTTCCAGTCTGAGATGAATATCCCAGCGTGGGTTCCCTACACCGCACCCCCCAGAGTCTCAGACTGAGCTTCAACCCTCACGTCCTTTTGGCTTCAGTCTCTTCCCATATCTGCTGTAACGAGGGTCCTTCGACTCTGCAGCACTGCTGTGCTGGTGGGGGGCTCTTGGGGGGGTGTCTGTCTGCGGGTGGGCAGTGGCGAGGGGGGGGGGCATTCTACTTGCCCGTGTGGCTGCTCTGATGAATCTTCTACCTGGGGAGTTCTCAGTGGGGGTCTTCCATGCCGAGGGGCCCAAGCCAACATCACTTGCTTGTCCGCAACCACAAAGGCGGGCTTAAGTCTGTCTACACATATTTTCTTCCGACAACCTCCCAAGTCTAACAAAAAATGTTTGTCCCCTGGTTCCAGCATTCTGAACGGGCCATCGTAGGGTGGGCGCAATGGGGGGCGGTGGGCATTGTGCCTGACAAACACGAACGCTGCGTTCCTCAAAGTTTTTGGCACAAAAGCACGTGGAAAACAGTGGTGGGCCAGGCCCGGTAGCGTGCCTGTATCTACGCTATGCTGCAAACGCTGAGACAGACAGTTGTCTGGCACGGGATTATCTGGTAAAAATTCCCCGGGGATCCGCAGTGGCTAGGAAAAAACAAGCTCCGCCGGGGAAGCCTCCAAATCCTTTTTTGGTGCGGAACGCAA
This sequence comes from Pholidichthys leucotaenia, assembly GCA_020510985.1. Classification (NCBI taxonomy): domain Eukaryota; kingdom Metazoa; phylum Chordata; class Actinopteri; order Cichliformes; family Pholidichthyidae; genus Pholidichthys; species Pholidichthys leucotaenia. Next base: position 100,352,301 of record CM035836.1, on the reverse strand, counting down.
CCCTAACAGAACCCATAGCAACCGGTCTACCCAATTTGCATCTGTAAGCGAAGCCTTGAGCGCTGCTTTCAGCGACCTATGGAATCGCTCCCATAACCCATTGGCCTGTGGGTTGTACGCGGTTGTGCGATGAATTGCTACACCCAGGCTACGGGCCATCGCGGACCAGAGGTCGGAAAAAAACTGAGGGCCCCTATCGGACTTGGTGTCCGACGGAATGCCAAAACGTGCCACCCATGTTGTCAAAAAAGCACGCGCCACGTCCGCGGACGTGGTTGCCGCGAGCGGGACTGCTTCTGGCCAGCGTGTGGTGTGGTCCACCACTGTCAGAAGGTGCGTGAATCCCTGTGATGGTGGGAGGGGGCCCACGAGGTCCACGTGAACATGGTCGAACCTCTTAGCCGGTATACGAAACGGTTCCAAAGGGGCCTTCGTGTGTCTGTGTACTTTGCCTCATTGGCACGCTACGCAGGCTGCAGCCCACTCTTTCATTTGTTTGCGCAGGCCTGGCCATACGAACTTCGCTCCCACCATTTTGACTGACGCGCGCACTCCTGGGTGCGCCAGAGTGTGAACTGACTCAAACACTTGGCAGCGCCAAGCAACTGGGACCACCGGGCGTGGGCGTCCCGTGGAGATGTCACAGATTAGCGCCCCCCCCCCCCCCCCCCCCCGTCTTGCAGTACTCTGCTCTCCAGCCTTAACCCTGTTGGTCCAGACTGGAGCGCGCACACGTCCGCATCGCCAATCTGCTCTGCGGCCATGGCTGTATAATCTATCCCTACGCAGACTGGGGCCACTACTGCGCGCGAGAGGCAGTCCGCCACCACATTCAGTTTACCTGCCACATGCTGAATATCAGTAGTAAACTACGAGATCGCGGCTAGCTGTCTCTGCTGCCGGCCCGACCATGGTTCCAAAACCTTTTAACTAAAATCTTTTTACTTAAAAGCATATATTTACACATCTTACGCTAGAAGTCTGCAAACTTTTGAAGCTATATATACTGTATGTGTTTTGTTTTTAAATATCACTTTGTGCGATTTCTTTCACAGGAAGCCATTCAACTTAGGGATTCAAATAAATGACAATGTTCATTTAGACTCAAGTTAATGTTAATCTTGTGCATGTTGGTAAAGGATTTAGTGATTTACTAAACATTTAACCTGTGGGACACATACGTATATGCACATATGTATATCATTGCATTCATACGTATACCACCTTAGGCTTCACATCTGAGACGGAACAAAGGACTGAGCCACTCTGGAGATAACACGAGGATGTGAAAGTTTAGTCTTTGGCATGCAAAGAGACAGCTGTGGGGGATTTCGCCCAGCGGCCAGAGACTGGAGGTGGGGGGTGTTGAGATCGGAAGGAAGTTGCATTGTTACTGGGGATTAAGTACCATGTGACTGTGTGTTTTGATGTCCTGGGTAGAAAAGGGACAGATGTTGGGGGAATTCGTCCTCTTTCTGTTTTTGGATGATGATGGAGAATGTGAATAAATCTGACTTGTGAAATAAACTCAGCCTCGTCCTTCCACATTCTCTACAAACCAAAATTTTCTAAAATTAGGAAACCACATTCAGCAGTTAACACTTGAAAGCTTTAGCTTATTTACAGTCAGTGTGTTGCTTTGATTCATGTTTCCTCCCCAGGAGAAGGACAACATTTAACCAACTCACTATTTCTCACCAGGATTTGAAATAAATCAAAAGGTGAAAACTTTGATTAGTCTGTAAAACATGTTTTTTTCTCTTCTTTAAATAATCATTAACTTTAATCCTAAGGAAGTCTTAGTGACAATACACAAAGACAATTCATTTGTTTCCTAACTTGTAAATAGATAGATAGATCTTTAATAGATAGATAGATAGATAGATAGATAGATAGATAGATAGATAGATGAGATGAGATGAGATTCAACATTATTGTCATTACACATGTATAATACAAGGTAACGAAACGGGACTTGGCATTTGAGCACGCTCTGCAGAGCGCATCCAAGGCCGGGGCAGCCGCTAGGCGCCAGTCATGGATAGATAGATAGATAGATAGATCTTTAATTGTCATTGTCACAGGCACAACGAAATTCAAAGTGCTCTCCAGTCAGTGCCCCATTTATAAAAACATTGCCCCTGTAACGGAGTCAAAAATGTACTCTAAGTATTTCTTTTTATCAGTTATGTTTTTCTTTATGTTGTGAATTTTATTTTACTTGAGTGTTTTATTTTGGCAGTACACTTCTCACATCCGCTCTTCCTGTACCTTCGAGGCTCCGGTAGTTTAGTCTTTCCCCACAGTATCACGTTGCTTTGCTGTGGAAATAAATTGTGGAAACAGCAGTCTGGTGTCATCGTGGTCCCTATGCTGCACACACACTTGTTTTGATGTTCCCGATCACGGCCGCTTAAGGGTGCCCCAAAAAGAAGAACCGTTACGCTTGTGACGAGATCCGTTACACCCCATTATAAAAAACATAAAAATCAGATAAAATAATAATTAAAAAGAATAAATAACAAGCCACGTTCACACAGACATCAACACAGGACATCATACACACACAGTCATTGCAAGGAGCATTCAATAACATACAATCATGTCCATTTAGCACATTACTTCCTCATTTTATACAGAATGGTTATTGCTGTTGGATAGAAGCTGTGTTTGAGTCTGTTTGTCCTTGTGTTCATTTGTCTATATCGTTTCCCAGATGGCAGTAGTTCAAACAATGAGTGTCCAGGATGTGAAGTATCCTTTAAAATATTTTGAGCCTTCTTCTGGCAACGGGAGCGGTGTATATGTTTTATTATATTTTATTTATTTATATTTTATTAAATATTCTCCTACAGGAGGTTCTGGAGGAAAAGGTGGACAAACAGAAAATGCCCGTCATCCGTGCCTATCAACGCCAACATCTTCTCTATCAGTTCGACCGCCGACCCATCTCCTAACTTGGAGCGCCTCAGGAGCCTCTCTGCTCTCTCACAGTCCGAGAGTGTGTAGCGCCGGGTCAGAACGGCCTTGAGAGTCCTGTATTTATCGTGGGCTGGAGGCTGTTGGAGCAGGCTCGCTACTTGCTGAGTCGTGCGAGCTTCCAGCGCTGCAATCACATAGTAATATCTGGTGTCATCTGCCGTTATTCCCCGGAGGGCGAACTGAGCCTCGGTGTGGAGGAACCAAGACCGCAGGCCATGCAGCCAAAAGTCTGGTAGTTTGACCAAAACAGGGCACGCATTGCTGGGGCTTTCCGTACGAGCCGTCTCTGGGATGCTTGCTGCGTTGCTGGGGCTTCCCGTCCGGGCCGACACCGGGGTTCTTGCCTCGTGTTCCATAATTCGTCAAGGGTCACCAGTGTGGAGAGTGCAAATAATGGAACCAGACTTACACGACAGACGAACTTTATTTCTCTCTCTCACTTCATGCATACACAGAAAAAGAATGCCTCAGTACACCAGGGTTTCTCCTTTTATACCACTCCATTCCTTCCCCCTGTTGCCTGAAATCTTGCATTACAATACGTTCACACATTCACTTCTTACTGTCTCCACAGCTACTCCTTCCTGCTGCATTACCATCTTTTCCCATTACAATACGTACTGTCCTTCTCTGTTAAATCCCCCCGCTCTGCCGGCAGAGGGAATATTCCCCTCCCCTCTGCTTCCAGTCTGAGATGAATATCCCAGCGTGGGTTCCCTACAAGATAAATGAATATAATGAAATGCAAGGCGCTGTGTCCATAACTCATAAATACGAGCAGGCTGGAGGTGCAGTGGACGGAGCTTTAACAATATAAATATGAACTAGAAAAGCACTCGGAGAGCGCAGACCTCCGCCAAGCGCCACAGTTCCCCCCATACAGTGTTTGTGTGTACGTTTTCAGATTCCTTGACCATGAAAACATATGACTAGCAATTGGATTGACAATGATAGGATTAGTGGTTCAGTAGTTATTCACGAAAATCGCATTTTCCGTAATGGCGGTTTTCTTCTGGACGGTGATCCGGATCACCACCAAAATCTAATCATCTGTAGGATACCCCATTTCTGACAATCTGTGAAAATTTCATGAAAATCCGTCCATAACTTTTTGAGTTATGTTGCTAACAAACAAACAAACAAACAAACAAACAAACAAACAGACAGACAGACAGACAGACAAACCAACGCCGATGAAAACATAACCTCCTTGGCGGAGGTAACAATAACTTACGGCGCTGCGCACAGGCAAGAGGGTCCACGGCGACAGAGACATGGCTGTCTCCAGCCGTGCACTATTACTGCTACTGTTTCATACATAACACAATGCTCTGATAAAATGAGGCTATGCCATTCATTATTAGAACTTGTGCTTGATTCAGATAAAGGCTCCGTTATTGTTGCAGCAATAAAGTTGGTACCACTACAGTACAATCTTGGAACCTGTCCGACATGCAGTTCTCTTGGTTTGTATCTTAAAGTGAATGTTCTCTGTCACCGCTGAAGGATTTTACTCAGACACAGCAGCATGACGCTAAAACTTGTCAGTGTGGAGAATGTGAAATGAAGAGGCTGAATTTATTTCTCAATTCAGGTTTATTGAACATCACACGTCTCCAACGTCCTCTCAAACAGAAAAGAGGACCAACTTCTCAAATCCCCCCTCTTTATACCCGGGACATCAAAGTACAGAATCACAATGTCATTCAACCCCCCATAGACAATACGTCTCCCTCAGGTCTCTTCTTCCTCCACCTAACCCCTGGAGGTCAGGAAGTCTTCCCAGAGTCATTTTTAAAAGCATCTCCACCTCCTACTGTTATCCCCAGGAGGTCCAGACTTATTGTTCCTTCTAAGACGTGAGGTACCACAATATACATATGCAGTCTAAGCATCTCAAATATGTGTGCCACAGTCAGCAGTAAATCAGCTCCATGAGAGCTAGCTTACCAGCTTATCAGCTAAGGCATGCTATTTTTATGGCTCATTGTACAATGAAAATGACAATAAGACGCTGACAGTCATTCTCTTATAGTTAATATGGCAAATTTACCTAAAATGGAGGGATAACCCGCACCTCAGATCTCCAAGTCCTGACAGAATGGAATGACGTCCGGGCTAGAGTGTGACTGTTCAATGGGACGTTGCTGTGCAGCATTTTGCGAGGACGCACAAACGTATTGCGAGCTAATGCAAAACATGTTTTGCGTGGGAATGCAAAAGTAACCACCCCCAAAAAATTCTCACTATGACCCTTAGGGGGCTCCGTAGCCTTTCCATGCCTGCCTGATGCATGTCAGTCTACACACACACACCATTTTATTGACAATGGGACGGCGAGGGGGAGGGGGCATGGATGGGTGGGTGCGTTTGTCCGTCCACAATGGGGATTCAGTTTTAAAGCTCATTGACCAGATGTAGTAATGATTTTACCTCTAAAGATGTTCAAACACTCGCTGTAATGTAGTCTACTCTCCTAATGCACGCTCCCGCAGCGGGGTGGTTTTGGGACGGGCGCATGTTTTTCAACACAAACCCAGCGCTTCACACAAGCGGTCAGGACGGAGACATGGTGAGGCGTCCACGGGCAGGCTGGGGGAGACGAAGGAAGGGACGGTGTTGAAAACCTCACGGGTGAGTGTTTCTTTTTTAATCACACACTCTGTTTGCAGATGTGTTCCATTACTCGCTGTAAACTATAAACTATAAATTCACTACTCACTGTAAACACGAAAGTGAATGCGGTGCAACGATGCATTTGATTGGTTAGGCTGAGCGTTTCAGCGCCAGTTAGACAAATTTGATTGGTGAAACTGGTGGAAGTTTAGGTTTGGAAACTCACTGAAGTGTGGTCTGAGTTTGCATGTTCTCCCCACGTCTGTGAGGGTTTACTCTGGGATTTCTCCGGTTTCCTCCCACATGCCAAAAACATGCAAGTTAGGTTAATTGGCATCAAACTGGGGACTCTAGATTGTCCTTGGGTATGAATGTGAGAGTGAATGGTTGTCTGTCTCTCTGTGTCGTCCCTGCGATGGACTGGCAATCTGTCCAGGGTGTACCCTGCCTCTCGCCCAAAGATGCTGGGATAGGCTCCAGCCCCCCCGCAACCCGAAAAGGATTAAGCGGAAGAAGATGGATGGATGAACTCGTGAAAGAATAGGTTTGATGCACCTGAGAAAATAAGGAATCTGCCCTGGTTTGTGGGTTGAAAAACCTCCACGGGTCGACAAACATATTTTGGTGCATAAACTCAGATATTGATTTAGCCATCGAGGATTGTGTGAGGAAGGAGAAGAAGAACGGTCTAAAGACGGGCTTAGAACACAATTAAGATCGCCAGCTAGAATTAGGAATTGTGTGTCTAAGAAAGGGAGAGGACTAAATAATTTATTCATAAAGTCTGGACTGTCCAAATTAGGAGCTTAAATGTTAACCAATAAAACAGGACTGTGAAATAAGCTCCCTGCAATAATCAGCTATCTGCCATTTTTATCAGTTATTATTTTAGAAGTTGGGAAGGAATTTTTTTTTATTAATTAAAATAGCTTCTCCTCTGGCTTTTGAGCTGAAAAAAGAATGAAAAATATCACCTACCCATGAGCATTTAAGTCTCCAATGATCTTGGTCACGGAGATGAGTTTCCTGAAGAAACACTATATCAGCTTTGAAGCGCTGAAAGATGGGAAAACACCTTTGACCGCTTGACTGGATTATTCAGTCCTTTAACATTCCAACTTAAAAACCTAATTGAGGAACCACCTTCTAACTTTTGTGAACTAACAGACATCTAATGAAATATTTGGAGAGAAGGTAAATAAGAACCCCCCCCACACACACACACACGCACGCGCGTGCGCGCACATACACACACACGCACACACAAAGGAATCGGTGAATTCAAAAGGGGCCCAAGTCCAAGAAATATGTTTTTGCAGGAAATCAAATAAATTACATATCTCAAAGGTAGTCTATGCCAGATGGTTCTTACTTTACTCAGATATAGCACAAGGCCATAGCTTAGAAATGCTATAATATGAAGCATTTCACTTTTTTAATTTCAGAGGATTGGCAAACTAAAGTCCCTGGACTTGGGCCCTTCTTGAATTAAACAATAAGAACATATGAAAAGAAGCGCATAACATCTATTTCTCACATGTTGAAAACATTTTTTTTTAATTATGCCATGTTTTGAACACCTTTTTTGATCACTTTATATTCAAACTATTGTTTTGATAACTGCCAGCAAATGAGATTTTCATCTAAAAGTGGGCAGATTAACATAGAGGTCCATCTACTGGTAACTAATCGTCAAAGTCAGACTCATCTTCACGCCTAGCATCACAAACTGTTAAATTACTGAGGAACCGGTTTTCCTTGCTGGTTTCACTTCTTTTTTGGTATTGACATATTCTTTGCCTTCAGCGCGTAATCATTTTTGTTTGTTTCTGGCCCATTCCTTTTCATTACGCCTTCTTTTTGGCCTGACCTCTTCATCACTTGAGTCAAACTCGTGTTGCATTGGCGCTGCCATCTTGGATGACTGGTGCTGCCACCAATGACTTTAAGTTTAATCCATGCAGGAAGGGCCCAAGTCCTGGACTTGGGTCTCTCTTGCACTCAATGCATAAACAATGCTGTGAATAGTCAATGCATTAAAGTTGACTTGGGACGTTTT